>JAOXNZ010000199.1:23510714-23525862 GCA_028566095.1 Kryptolebias brasiliensis
TATGTGGCCCTGCGATGGACTTGCGACCTGTCCAGGGTGTCCCCCGCCTCTCGCACAGTGACTGCTAGAGATAGGCATCGGCTCGCCGCGACCTGGAATGGAAAAGCGGGTAAAGAAAATGGATGGATGGATGGATGATCAGGCTGCTTTCCTGGTAGCTCTAATGGTGTCCATCTTATTGGGTGGCATTCTTACATTGCCCATTAGGACCAAGGGAGTCGATGGTCTGTATCATCAGCATTTCAGTGCACTAGCCATCCGCTTAGCCTTTAGCTTTGCCCCTGCTCAGCACCCGCAATACATCTGCTTCAGTTCCATGGGGATGAGATGGTAATTGCCGGCTTCTCCAGTCTTCCTAAGTGCCAGTATTGTTTGCCTAAAATAAACAAGTTGACAAACACTAACTTGTGGTGAACAAAGATTGTTATTCTTGTCCAGAATTAACGTTACACGAAGGAAAAAATACACACAAAGCAGCAGACATTTAGCCTGTCTTGCACAGGTTCAATAACAGAAGTAGAGCCAGCTGTTGCACTTTTGTTTTACCCTGGGCACTTCTTTCAGGAATATTATAATCCTTCTCCCAGAATAATCATGCAATGATAAATTTACAGTAATGTGAAAGTTTAAAAAGCAACTGTTGCATGACAACAATTATTATAGTAATTAAGTCAGGTGGGAGGTCAATGGCACAGCAGGAACTAAAGATAGCCATTTAAATCAGTCTGGTAGATTAGTTAATTGAATGCATAAAAGCTGTCAGCTGATGTGGACTGTTGGTGAAATCAAAACTGACAGCACTTTAAAAGTTAATAAAATAGCATTTACATTAACCATCTGAAATGTCTAAGTCAGATTTGTTTTAAGACTGCAGCAATCCACTTTGCTCTTGGCTCCAATTGCACTAGTCATTATCTTGTCAGTCTGGTCAGAATTAAACTCTGTTTCTCCAAACTGAGATAATTTATGAAGCTACAGTATTGACAAATGGATAAGAAACTAATTGTTCATAACATTCTCTCAGAACCCAACTTCAAAAGCTCTAAACTATCCCTTTAAAGTCTACTAACTAACAATTAATAAGCCTTTTATTTAGTACAACATGACTTCAAAAGATTCATGCATATTTTTAACCTATCTCAATTTATCATTTTTGTTTTATTTTCAGAAGAATGCTATTGCACATCCAAAACCATCTTGAAGAAACAGTACTGTGAATTTAAACATACTAGAAAAAAGAAAAAAAAATGAAAAAAGGTGCTTTACTCACAGATCTAGTCCAGTCTCATCTAAAACATGTAGTTTTGTTTTTAATATACTTTTAGAAAATTCAAGTGTGTTCCCAAAATTCTGGAGAGGGCTCATCATCGGCGTTTTCTTACAAGAACAACATAATCTTTGTTTCAAGTTGAATTATGCAGTGGGGAATAAACAGAAACAGTTTTATCTAGAGAAATACAGTTTAAGAAACATAGGGCCATTTCGTAGAAAAAAAATGGCTTCACTTAAAACTAAGGTCAGGGTAAGAGAATGTCATGACATATCAGGAGGTTTACAAGATTTATCAGAACTTAGCAGATCCTAAACATAAATATAATTCAGCCTGAATATTGAATTTGCACTGGAATGAGATTAACATGCACATTTTTTACCATTTGATGAGTTTTTAAACACAACAGAGGCAGCGACAAAATGTGTCATCTTTATTTGTTCTGTATTTAACTAGCAGCACAGCCACATAGCAGTGAATCCAACAAGTCTTTTCTTGTAAAACAAAGGTAAGTGTAACACAGATCTTACAAACATAAAGAAAAATTATTAGACTTTTCTTTTTAAATGGCACCTTCATACTGTATGTTGACCCTGCTATAACAACATAGAAACTAAATTGATAATGGTTCTAGATGCCTGTGATGACTCTGTGACTTTATTGGGAGAATCCTTGTCTCATGAATTTTTCATTGCAAGTAATTGTTCAAACCGTTTATTTATTTATTTTATGGCTTCCTGAAAGATAAAAAACTTTGTCAGATTTGGATAGATAAGTTTCAATGTGGGAATTACTATCAGAACTTGGGTTTGGATCACTTCAAAAAGGAGTACCTCAAGTTCCGACCCTCATTATGCGCAGGATTGGCTTCACGCTGAAGAAGCAAGACCTTTTGCCAGGAGCAGTCCCAACTATTTTAATTTCAAAAGAAAGGCAAATGGAGAGGAGGATGTTGCCTCAAATAACAAGATGAGAAATGAGGAGTTTACCTCAAGTTAGAACAAGCTTGTGTCATACAGCTATGTACTGCACATACAGGCCTGACAGCCGGACATCAGTTTGTAATTCAGAGCAGTTTGTTACTGATAAAAAAATATAGACAATCCATGTGTGCTTAAACAAATGTCATAGTCTAAAACTACTATTGATTTATTAGTTTACTCTAGTGTGAGAGTGCATAAATGATACTTTGTTACTCTCAGACATGCACATGTTTTTAACAAGTTGGCATCGGGTTAGCTTTGAGTTAGCAATGGCTGCTCTCTCCTGCTGATCGATTGCCTTGCGGTGTGTTGTACTGATGTCATGACAACGATCTGGGGGTAAATAGTTCTCACTGTTCCACATTCCCAACTCATTATGCGCATTGTTTTTTCTACCATGGCAGTCCTTGTGATCATCAGAATCCGAATCTGAAGAGTTTTCATCTGAGTCTGGAGATCCAGCTGTCAGTTAGGTTTATACTGGTATGGCTTATATTCATTTCTCCCACAAAGTCTTCTGATGTTTCTTCGTATTCAAAAAAGGCTTCTTCTTTCAGTTCCACTAAAAAAAAATGGGACAGTAATCGTGCAATATTTTGGAGCCTGCGGGGGCACAGTGCACATCATGAACCCAGGAGGCAACTCCGTCCCCCAAATCACCCCATTTTGGCATTTATTGACAAAAACTTTAAAAACAAGTTATTTAAGTTATAGGTCAGAGAAATGAATCCCTGTAATGTTTTGTGGAAGTGTTTCACTAAATGATATTCATGCAATATCAATATTTTCAGATTTTATTTCATTTCTTCTTTAAGTAAACCCAAGCAAGTGTCAATGGGAACAAACAATGTTGTCCAAGTTGTTGCTTTAACATACAAATTTTGAGAGCTAACACTATAGTTCACATCAAATATCTAATTTGTGCAAACACAATCTTTATGAGTCAGAGAACAGAAATAAGCAGCAAGCAAAGAGACAAAAAGTAAAATTATTACAGAATAAGAATCCAAAAAAAATCAACATTATCAGGCAAGACAACCTGCTGGTTCACTACTTGTTTAGTATTACTCAACTGTATATCATCTACAGTTTATTTGAAAGACCCAACCTAAGAGTACATATAAATCATTAAAGGGCAGTTTAAAATACCATCCTTTAAGCATCACACTTAGTTGTTGCATGAGACAACTGACATATTTCCAGAGGTCATTTGATCACTCTGCCCCAAGGTCTAAATCATGATTCACTAAAATGTGTCATCTGTACTCTAATAGAAAATGTACAATGTGGTTTTCCCCAAGAAGGTCTGTTACTTCTCCATCCCACAAAGTAATTAAAATTTGTCTGCAAGGAGTGATTTCATCTCTGATTATTAATAGATGACTTATAAACAACTTGACAATATGCCAAAGCATTTAGCTTTCCAAATTCACTGGAGTCAAGACAAAATCCACTGATACTGTTAAAATTCTGCCATTTTTACCCACAAGAAAGATGAAGGCATTTTTAAATCCCATTTATTACTAAATTGAACCTTTCTTAGATAGATTGGTTTGCTTTGGGACCTCATTACTATAACTAGTGGAGAAATAAGCAGATCTGAGCAGTATTTTATGATTTTTTTAATACTACCTGAATCAAGCTTTGGGTAAAATCCTATGGTAAGATTTGATGAGCTTTGATTATTATTTTTCCATCACTCCAGCCACTTGTCCCTCAAACTGCGTTGTTTCATCTGTCACCTGTCCTGTCCACCTGAGGCCAGGGATTCTACAAAAACAATCCAGGAAGAAATCTCTTAAGCTTTTTTCCAGTTAAGAAAATGACTAGAATAACAGGCATAAGTTGAACCAAAAAACGTAGGCGCAACAAACGTAGGCATGAGATTAACAATCTGCACTAAAACTGAAATGACTTGTGATATGCATTGTATTCTTACAATGATTTATTCTTGTCAACAGAACTAAAGATGATTACTTTGTGTCAGTGTATTCATCGCTCTTTTTAATCCATTGTGACTGTTGGAAAAACATTGTGCCTAGAAAGAAAATTATTTGATGATTAAAAATGGAGAAGAAACTTTTCTGTTCTGATATAACAGTTTATTTGATACTTTCACGTGATATTATTTAATTTTTTTAAGTTTAAATTTCTGTTTTTATGTGTATTGGTTTCATGCATATCTATTGAATTTATTTTCATCCTTTATCTAATTTATTACAAAACTTGTTAATTTGGTAAGTTTTCCTTTTCCTCTTTTTATTGACTATCCCACTATCATTAATTTTACAACCTCCCTTCCTCCCCCCAAGCCGTCTGTTTATTACATTATGTTTTTAATCAGTTTGACCTAAATACTGTAGTAAAACAAAAAAGTCTCTTCTATGGTGTTAATGGCAGCATACCCATGGGAAGGTCAACCCATAGTCTAACTGATTCCAGCTGTAGTGATATAGAAGGGATAACAAGGGGTGTTTTAAAAAGTCCAATACCTTTGTCCAGATGGCAGGCACATAGTGTATGCCACGGCATTCAGCAATAGTTGGTGCACATACAATCCTTTCTTGGTATGGTGTGTCTTGGGTGACTGGAACCTTCACAACATGTGTGGGTGACTTCATGTACCCAACGATTCCAACATTGGGCTGGTGTGACACCTGTATACTCAATCGTGCCAGTTGCACAATACAACCGCCCAGTCTCATGCAAACCCACAATGTGACCCCTATTAAATTCTGTCTAGTGCTGGTACGGATTGGAAAAGTAAAAGCAAGACTCCTTAAACAATATTTCCTCAAAACAAGTGTCCGTGTTGTTTTTCTGCTTGTGGTTTGACTCACAGTATTTTTTGTCCATTGTATTCTTCATGCCACCATTTTAGATGGAAGAGGTATAGTCAATGCCGTCACAAAAATCTGGGCTGCACATACTCCTTCGCTGAGGGGGCTGGCAGACCTTAGCAGACAATTTTTAATCTAATTGTACATGTGTACAGTGACAAAAAATTCTATTCTATTCTAAGTAAAGATGGCAAAATTTACATCCCACGCAGAGCAGATGCAGAAAGCATGAACAACTTTGTCTAATGTGTTTGAGTCATCTTGTGTGTCTGATGACCTTCACTCAGTATTCTGACTGACTGTAAGATGCTTCAGTAACTCCCTGATAACACTATGGCTCCACCCATGATGCTGCCACTTATGCCCTCTGGTGCCCTGTCTAGATGTGCCAGCTCCTTGCAATGGGAACTGTTTACAAACCCATTACTGTTTTGCATGTGAACCAAAGTAGGTCCAAAGAAATTCTTACTGCAAGTTTGTCCTTGAAAAAAAAGAGGGATCAGAAATATCAAATCATGGCTAAAGAACCGACTCAGCTTATGACTTACCATCAGGATGGAATGGGCATATTTGTTACATCTTTATAAATATACAGCATAAGAGATGCTCACAAGTTGAAACTGATGTCAGCCATGAACTTGACTTTATCAAACCAATTCAAAATAAAACAGAACAATATCTGAGTGGTAAAACTTAATGAAATGCTTAGGTCAAGAGAAAAAGTGATTTCCTTGAATATGCTATTTTATCTCATTTTATGCTTAATGGGATTAAATGTGTTGGATTTTGCAGTCAAGTTGAGTTTGCAGTCAACTCTTTAGTCTTTTGTTCAACTCTGCAAGAAAGCAACAACCAATAAACTACAAGTGAAGCAAGTTTTGGGAAAGCTGTAAGAAAGAAAACAGCAAGTGTAAGGGGAAACTCATAGAAGCTTTGGTCATTATTTTTTATCGTTAGTGATTGCTCTAGACATTTTTTGTGAGTAATTACTCTCAACAGTCACCATTCAGATAAAAAAAAAACCTTTGCTGCTGTGTGTGCACTTTTGATTGCTTGAACGAACAAGACATCATCTCAGCAGGTTTGACTAAACCAAAACGGAGAATAAAGAGTTTCCCTAAGGCATGCAGGAAAGCAGGACAGTTCATCGTTAGGACAGCAAGATGATTTGTGTGAAGGAAAGTACAGATTCAAAGAACCTATAATCAATAGGCATATTGTAAAATCTTGTGAACTATTGTTATTTATTATATAGTTACACATTTTTGCATTAAGAAGGACATTTCCTTGCAGCTAAAGCCTTTGTAGTATTGATCTTACAGGTATATTATGTATTACTTGCTGTTCAAATAATATATAACACTTCAAATTAGTCAGAGCAAGAAAGGGGGGGGGGGCATCTGTGTAGGATTATTTGTTGCAGTAGGTTCCATTTTCTCATTCTTAAGACATAAGAATATGATTGCATGTTAATTATGTGTTGTGTTTTTTTTTTTTATGTTTTAGGCAAAGAAAGTGGAGGATGCCGGTCAGACCTGGCAGGCCCAAACATATTGTGAGGGTCTGCTGGGAACGTCTGGCGGAGTCTCCCGTTAGATGGAGCTTTAACTCCCACCTCCGGGAGAACTTTGAACACGTTCCGGGGGAGGTGGGGGACATTGAGTCCGAGTGGGCCATGTTCCGCGCTTCCAATGTTGAGGCGACTTATCGGATCTGTGGCCGCGAGGTAGTTGGTGCCTGTCGCAGCAGCAACCCTTGAACCCACTGGTGGACACTGGCGGTGAGGGATGCTGTCAGGCTGAAGAAGGAGTCCTATCAGGCCTTCTTGGCCTGTGGGACCCCGGAAGCAGCTGGCAGGTACCGGCAGTCCAAGCGGCATGCAGCTCGGGTGGTCGCTGAGGCAAAAACTCGGGCATGGGAGGAGTTCGGAGAGGCCATGGAGAAAGACTTCCGTACGGCTTTGAGGTGATTCTGGTCCACCATACGGCATCTCAGGAGGGGAAAGCAGTACAGCACCAACACTGTTTACAGTGGGGATGCTGAGGTCACCGAGGTGGTTAAAAAAACTCCTCGGTGGCAAGGCTCTGGGGGCGGATGAGATTCACCCGGAGTTCCTTAAGGCTCTGGATGTTGTGGGGTTGTGTTGGCTAACGCGACTCTACAATATTGTGTGGACATCGGAGGCAGTTCCCCTGGATTGGCAGACTGGGGTGGTGGTCCCCTTATTCAAAACTCTGGAGAGTGTGTTCCAACTACAGAGGGATCACACTCTTAAGCCTCCCTGGTAAGGTCTATTTGGGGGTTCTGGAGAGCAGGGTCCATTGGATAGTCGAACCTCGGATTCAGGAAGAGCAGTGTGGTTTTCGTCCTGGTCGTGGAACACTGGACCAGCTCTACACCCTCAGCAGGGTCCTAAAGGGTGCGTGGGAGTTCGCCCAACCAGTCTACATGTGTTTTGTGGACTTGGAGAAGGCATTCAACCGTGCTCCTTGGGGAATCCTGTGGGGGGTACTCTGTAAGTATGGGGTACCAGGCCCTTTGATACAGGCTGTTAGGTCCCTGTATGACCGGTGTCAGAGCTTGGTCCGCATTGCCGGCAGTAAGTCGGGCTCGTTTCCGGTGAGAGTTGGACTCCGCCAAGGTTGCCCTGTGTCACCGATTCTGTTCATAACATTTATGGACAGAATTTCTAGGCGCAGCCAAGGCATTGAGGGTATCCGTTTTGGTGGCCTTAGAATCGCGTCTCTGCTTTTTGCAGATGATGTGATCCGATTGGCTTCATCAGGCTGTGATCTACAGCTCTCGCTGGAACAGTTCGCAGCCGAGTGTGATGCAGCTGGGATGAGGATCAGTGCCTCCAAATCCGAGGCCATGGACTTGAGCCGGAAAAGGGTAGAGGGCTTTCTTCAGGTCAGGGAAGGAGTCCTGCCCCAAGTGGAGGAGTTTAAGTGTCTCAGGGTCTTGTTAACAAATGAGGGAACAATGGAGTGGGAGATCAATAGGCGGATTGTTGCTGCATCTGCAGTGATGCAGGTGTTATACCGATCTGTCGTGGTGAAAAGAGAGCTGAGCCAAAAGGTAAAGCTCTCAATTTACCGGTTGATCTACGTTCCTACCCTCATCTATGGTCCCTGGTGAGGTGTTCCGGGGATGTCCCACTAGGAGGAGGCCCAGAGGAAGACCCAGGACACGCTGGAGGGACTGTGTTTCTCGGCTGGCCTGGGAACACCTTGGGATTCCCCCGGAGGAGCTGGCCCAAGTGGCTGGGGAGAGGGAAGTCTGGGTCTCCCTGCTTAGGCTGCTACCCCTGCGACCCAACCCCGGATAAGTGGAAGAAGATGGATGGATGACAAAGAAAGTCAGGCCAACGTCAGAGAATAAATACTAAACAAAGACTGGAAAGAGAAATTGAAAAGTTTACAGCTCTCCTGGCAAAACAAAAAGCAAGACAGATAAATACAGAAAGAGGTGGCAACAAATTCAGCCCAAGACCTATGACCAATCTCCTCGGGCAAAACTTGACAAGATCCTTGAACGTTCTGTCCCTCACAGCATACGCAGAAAACTACTACTGCATGCCTCAGTTGTGGAAGAAATTTTAAAAAATACCAGAACACACAAAAAGAGAGAGAAAAGCAGATGCTTGCCAGAGTCACCATGGGAACATCATAAAAAAGTATAAATTACAAACACTTGCACTGCAGAACTTTGAATTCTCACAAAAGAGGTCAAAGGTGCAGGGTAACATCACGTCATTTCACTGGAAAGCAAGGAATATTAAGGTAGCTGAAAGGGAGAAGTTGGTAGCCTTCTTCTTGAGATGATGTCAACCGACTGACAACTGGGAAGAAAGAAACAGTCACTAGAAAGAAGCAAAAGAAGCAGAAGAGGTTGCTATTGGACACTTTCAAAAATCTCTACAGACCATGCAGACCAGTTATCGTTTTCGTTTTTCTGCAAGTCAAGGCCATTTTGGGTCGTACAACCCACCGAGAGTGATAGAAAGACTTGTCTCTGCAAAATCCATGCAAACATTGAGTACATGGCCAGCACCCTTTCAAATGTGGGCTGTTGTCAACCAAAAACCTTGAGGAGTTGGCAGGTGCAACAGTGTGCAACTCTGACTCAAAAGCTTGTGCATATGGAGAATGTGACATTTCCCGCACCACAGCTGTCCCCACACTGAGACCTGCTTCCAACAACATGCTTTTGTTTTTCCAGTGGGCCACAGAGACTTCCACCTCAGACGAGGAGAAAAAGTCCATCATAACAGTCAAAAAAGAGCTCACTAAGAGAGAAGATGAAGTTCTTGAAGAATTTCGGGAACGAATGGTGAAGTTCCCAAGCCATATACAGGGCCTATAGGGAACTTAGAGAAAATTTCCAGAGCCACGAATGTTTAATTCATGTGGATTTTAGTGAAAACTATCTCTGTAAATATGCCAACAAGATACAGTCTGTGCATTTTGTGGAGTCACACGAACAAGCGACCCTACACACAGTGTGTTATACATAACATTGCAGAGGTCTCCCATTCCTTTCTGCTCAATATCACCATTGAGAAGGCATGACCCTCCGGCAATCTGGGCACACCTAGATGCAGTTTTGGATATGATTACCGAAAGTTTTTCCTCTGGTCACCCGGCTCCACTTCTTCAGTGATGGGCCTGCCACTCAGTATCTGCAGAAGGGGAACTTTTTCCTTCTTTCGTCAGAACCATTCAGAAGAGGCTTTGATGTGACGTGGAATTTTTTCGAGGCCAATCACAGCAAAGGGGCCCCAGATGGTGTTAGGGGCACCCTTAAACGCTCAGCTGACAGGCTTGTGTGCATGGGAGAGCACATCCCTATTGCAGAGATGCTGTTCCTCAAGCTCAAGCAGCAGCAATCAGTAGTGGAGCTATTCTTTGTAAGTGAGAACAGTGTGGAAGCAAAAGTGGATGAAATGCAGCAGATTAGTAAAATTTTTATTACACTGTTAAACTGCTGATATGCATATGACATTTAATACCTACATGAAATCATCTAAAAAGAAGAATTTCAGATGATGAAATAGTGTTCCAGAGTAGTTCTGAGGTATTTGCATTAACAGATGCCATTTGTCTGTTTTCATTTCACAATGACTCCAGTGAGGGGAACAATGAGGATCCACCAGGTGATCAGTACCTGTAAAGGGAAAATCCACTACAGGGATATCACCTGTTTTTGCCAAAGAGAGCAAGGACAAATAGACTGCCCATGCTTTGATTTGAAAGAGGCAATCCTGCAACCTGATGAGGAACCTTCCAAGAATGGAGCCACAACAGCACAGCGGCCACAAATCATCACAGGTGACCAGGTCGGTCGATGGTGTGTGGTTGAATATGACTATGACTACTACCCTGGCATCATCACAAAGGAGGAGGATGCGAACATCGAAGTGAACTGTCTCCATAAAAAAGGTATCAATAAGTACTACTGGCCAAGCCCAAGAAAAGATATCAGTTGGTATGATGACAACCAGGTACTCTGCCTAACATTTTTAACTATTTGTGGTCTATATGTAAATGTCCCTTACAGGGTGGAACACATTCAGAGACAATGGTGAAAAAAACTACCTGTAATTATTACTTTATCCAACCCTGAGCTTGACCATTATTCATTTCTGATTGTTAAACATGTCAGTGTTGTAACAAAATTACAAAAACTTAAAATATTAATATATTTTTTTTCAAAAGTCCTGAAGCCAAAATGTTGCCTCAAAAAAAGAATCACCCATTAGCAAATTTATTTGATGCATTTATTTCACATTACAAAGAGCTGATGGACATTTTATTTTCTGTTTATTTTTTAGTTTCACTCAACCCTTTTCATTGAGCTTTTCAAGCCACAATTGTAAAGAATTATAAGCTTTCAAGATTACCTTAATAAAGGAGCAAGACACTCAGTTTCCTGGCTCATGAACACAGAGATTGGCTTGCTGTTGATCTGCGTTAACGTACACAGCGTATCCAACACATAGTGATAACAGTATAAGAAAGAAAGCAGTTTTCCAGAAGCCTTATAATTTTTAAGTAGTTTTTCTGCCTCTGAATCCTAATTGTAAAGGCATTGTTGGCCATTGTTGGACTCGTGCTAGAAACAACAAATCTGGTGCCAGTGAGGAGATGGAAACAGGAAGACACAGCAGAGGGTGCAACAAGCAGGAAATGAAAAGCGAGACTCAATCGTGGCTTTTTTTTTAGAAGAAACTTTTTATAGATTTGTTCTTGCTGGCGCGAGTCTGCTGAACTTTTTGACTGGCCTTAAACATATTTAGCACACAATTTTCTCCTCACACAGGCAACAGTTGCAAAAATATGACACAACACAGTCGACTGTCCCGTTGATTGTTGAAAGTAATGGAACATGATTGTGTTGATTTTGGTCTGATTTCCACAGGTGAAAAGGAACTTGTGTGTTTTGTCTATATTAACAAATACTTAATAAAGCATAAATAGTCTTCACTTTAGAAGGGTTCACAAAAAGACTTAATTACCTACAAGCAACTGCCTTAATTATTAAAGCACTGCAGGATAAGTATATAGTCTATTCAAACATTCTATAACCATTAACACATGTCTAACACATGGTGTGAAAGTACATTTATATGACCATACACACTGTATATAGAATAGGTAATTCACGAGTTGTTAAGCATGAATAAACATTGAGTATGTTGGTTTTGGACGTTATTAGCCTTTATGGGTGAATCATTAATAAATGTGTTAATAATTGTATTAATTTATAGCTTATTAAGTATGAATGATTAAATGAGCCTAAATAAGATGTAGTTATTATAAAGTGCTACCAAACATATGTATAAAAGCTCACAAAGAGAAGTTATGTGGTTGTTACCAAGAAAACCACAAGATCATTTACCTTTATTAAAAATCCAGTTTCGATGTTGAAAAACTATTTTTTTAATAATGTACTTTGTGACCTTAACAATGATGAGGTTTTCTTGAGTCAGAGTCTTTGAATTGGAATGATTTATTTTGTAGTTACTGTGTAGGTTCTAGTTCTTTGTCTTAAGTTCAGCTTTATGCATTAAAATGTTTCAGTTGTTTGCAGTGTGATGTTCTTCATCTTCATGACACTATCTGTCATACAAGTTCCTAATCTGCTCAGTAGTTCTTTCCAGATATTCTTGTTTAGTAATCACCACTCCCAGCAGACATAAGTCCCTTGTCTTCAATCAGCCTTAGTCAGATTCTCTTCATTCATACCTGGGGATAGGTTTCAGCTATTATTGCACCAAAGTTTTAGCTCAATATCTGTAAAACTGACTAAGTTATAGCCATTTTTGTGTTGACCACCACAGCTAATATCACTTAGCTGTGCTTGTCATCTTAAATAGGGGTGGCTCCAAAAGTTAATCAGTTGTACATGTCCTCCAATTGTTTTTGTTTCGTTTTTTTTTTAAGTTTCATTGAAATCTATACAGTGTTTGAGATATTGTGCTGACAGACAAATATAGTTAAATTCAATAGTTAATAGCAAAGTTAAAAAAAAAGTAAAATCACTTAACAGTATTTGTTGAGGATCAGTCTCAAATAGTACCGCTCCAAATTTGTTCTCGATATCTGTAAATTAGTTGAGTCATAGTCATTTTTGCTAAGGTTGTTTAGCTGTGGCAGCCATCTTGAATAGGAATACACTACTACAACACATCTTATCTTTATGTTAATTAACATTCAATTTCATCATTTGAATTTCAATTTTCAACAACATATTTAATTGAAAACATAACATGCAACAAGAAGAGTCCAATTGGTTCAACTCAGCCTCTAAGTAGAAGAGAGATGCAACAGTCTCTCCATAGCTGCGATTTGTACTGTTTAGCCCTAAATCATATATTTACTCTGAACCAGGAAAATAAATGGATATGTAGGATTTCTTAAGGTTGTTTAAAGGTGATCTATTATGCTTCCTTGAACAAGTTAGGATAGGTCTGTGGGCTATACAAAACATGTTCATTACATTTTGATACACAAAATCATTATTAGATATTGAGATTTCACTTGATCAGTTCTGGCTGTTTTGAGCTCACTTCAGAATGAGCAGTTTCAGGGCTACGTCCTTATTATGCATATAAGCTGCTGTTGGCCACGCCCTCCGAACACCCGACACCCCACTGACGCACTACATTAAAAAAACATAAACACTCACTAAAGGATTAAACACTGCGGATCTGAAGCACATTTATATCGTTATTAATTCAAACTGAGGATTCTGCTTTGCTTCCACCGCTGCACCACAATCTGCTCAGCTTGAGTGCGGCGCAGTGTGCCATGATGTGAAGTTGAGCAGCTGCCATCAGCACAATAATTCAGCACACAGACGGTTTTTTGTCCATAAATGCGATCTTTTTCCTCACACTGTAGCTAATGTAGACTGTCAATTTCAGTTTACTACAGTTCTGACAGTAAATACGCAAATATTGTGGGTAATGTAATGTGAGACACAGGACTCCTTCCTGAAATGATTTGCGCAAACTACAACTTTCTTTGGCATTATCGCAGAGACATTGCCATCAAAAATAAAATGAAGCCACGCAGTTCTGTTCTCTGTGACTGGGAGAACATCCATGGACACATGTTCTATACTGCAGCCGACAATAAAACATTTTCCTTTTCCAGCAGACATTGTGCAGCGGTAAAACCAGCAGAACAAACGTGATGGTCTTCTTGTAATAAAGTGGGTGGAGCTCCAGGTGAGGGACTGGGCTCGGCTTTGGGTTGCTAGGTGGGATTGTGACGCAACAATCCAAAGGTTTTTGAAACAGGTCGTTTTGCAGTCACCAGCAAAACATTTACTTATTGCCAAATAAGACTAATTTAGACTCTATGGAATGATTTATTCAGATCAGCTTTGTAGAGATGTAGTAGAGCGCTGTATGACTCTGGGTGTGGGTATATGAGAGCACAGATTGTGTTTTAAAGCACTTTTAGTAGCATGGTTGGTTAGAATAAGTAAAATCTATTTACCATCTGTGCATACACTGAACTTGGGTAGAAAAAATGTTTCCTTGTTTTGTACATTGTGTAACATTTTGTTTACTGGTATCTGAATTTCAGTTACTCACGGGCCAATTATAGTGCCCAAAACACGTTTATTAGGCAGTGACCTATTTACTACAGTTTCACTGACACAACAGAGGGCATGCATGTGTGTATGAAGGCACTCTTGAGATCTGTTCCCACATCTCAGCTGCAAACAGTGCCAGTCCAAAGTAACTGTACATCTCATTTGTGACTCCCAGAGCAACATTCTGAGTGTGATCTCCTGACTCAGAGGATGCTGACATTTTGCAAAGCAGTTCTTGGGGAATGAAACTTGAAAAGAGAGCTGCATGAAGATTCATAGCTTATTGGTTTGCATTTTTGTCTCAGAGGGATTTTGTTCCTTTGATAAAATGTTGGAACAAAATTGGGTGAATTAAATTTCAAAAGGATGATTTATTGGCTAAAAATTATTCAGAGGAAAATGAACATTTTATATTTTTGCAGTGCATATCTCTTGCATTGCATTACCATATTTAGGTCTCTTTGAGAGAGTCTGGTCAGTGTAAGGGATTTATGATACAATATAATGCAATATAATGTAATATGATACAAAACGATGCAAAAAGATAGAATACAATACAGTACGATACAATACAGTACAGGAGTAGTACTGTACAAGACAATAAAATATAGACAGTGTAACAAAAAAAGATTTAATACAATGCAATATAATACAATACAATACAATATGATAAAGGACAATATGATACAATACATTTAAGTACAATACAATATATGATACAATGATATACACTCACTGGCCACTTTATTAGGTACACCTGTCCAACTGCGCATTAACGCAAATGTCAAATCAGCCAATCACATGGCAGCAAATCAATGCATTTAGGCATGTAGACATGACCAAGACAATCTGCTGCAGTTCAAACCGAGAATCAGAATGGGGAAGAAAGGTGATTTAAGTGACTTTGAACGTGGCATGGTTGTTGGTGCCAGACGGGCTGGTCTGAG
>JAOXNZ010000199.1:23732084-23743847 GCA_028566095.1 Kryptolebias brasiliensis
CATGTGGATGATTTTCTTTGGGCAGGATCAGAGGACTTTGTAACTAATGTTATACCTGTACTTAAGTCTGTTTTTCATGTGGGCCATGAAGAACATGAGAGAAAAAATGTTGGCTGAATAAATCTCTGTGAAAACTATAAACATTGTGTTTTTGGAGTTTACAGTTTACTGAAGGAATTTGAGATTTAAAGCCAGGGGGAAGCCAGTGGAGATGCAAGAGGATTCCATATTTTCATTTTTACTTTATCTGAACATATTGGCAGTCAGAGGCTTTCTTTGAAAGACTGCATATCACCCGCCACCTTTCATGCCAGAGTTTTAAACTAAAATCTTCTTATGATGAGAAGGGATGGAGTTACATACAGCTGTCTTTGACAAACCTTAAAAATGACATGCACAATCTCATGCAATACTGTGAAATTTTGCAAGATGAGACAGTTTAGAGAATGTGTCGAGAACGACTGTTAGTCACTACCACATCCAACTTGTAGCTCAATAACTGTAAAACTGACTGAATTAGCACCATTTTTGTGTTTCCTAAAATGAGTTGTCTATGGCAACCATCTCGAATTGGGTTGGCTCCAATCATTGATCGGTTGTAGATGTACGTACAATGATTATTCCCAAAACGTTTCATGAAAATGTATCCAGTGGTTCATGAGATATTTTACTAACAGACAGAGTTGACTCCAAATAGTTAAGCAAACTTTTAAACAAAGATTTTACGCAATCTATTAGACCTCAGAATGTGTTGGGGATCAATTTCAACTACAACCACATCAAGTTTTAGGTAAATTTCTGAAAAATCAACTGAGTTATAGCTATTTTTGTGTTTTTAAGGTGAGTTAGCTGAATCGGCTAACTCCAAAAGTTAATCAGCTGTAGATGTATATTCAATGATTATTTTCTGCAAATTGTATTAAAATCTAATCAGTGGTTCATGAGATATTCTAACAGACACAGGCAAAACCATAAGCAGCAGCTGATAATGAAGCACGAGTCAAGAGATTTGCACAGTACTTTATAGGACTTTCTTATGAAAACTGTGCATCTATAAAGTTAATGATGTGTGAGGTAGTTATTATCTTAACTTCACTTCCAACTTAAGTGATTTCTACGAAAAGCCTAATTTTTCTCCAATGCTTTGAGTTCTGATGTTCACACACTGCTGACTCTCCAATAAAACCTTCCTTACATTGGTGATATCTATAAAAGCAGTCCTCTTCTTGGGAGCTCCGTGAGAAGGGGAGGAGGACCTCTTTACCTGGGGCCCTTCTTCCTGAGAGATAAACACAAAAACACAAAACACACGTACGTGTGCATAAAGCAACATAAGTTATGTCCTACACTGCTGCAAATAAACACTGCTGATGCTGTTCATGGAACAAATAAATGCTGCCTTTTCTGCTTTGAATAAGCGACCTGCAGAGATGTTTTACCTGGTTTTCCGTTGCTGCTGCAGTCAGTCTGGGTAACTTGCTCGCAACGGTGGCTGAGGATTTCTTCCCCCTTGTTAAAGGCATGGCTGGCTCCTTCACTTTGACTGCTGAAAACAACTCTCTCCACTCGCTGCTCCTTGACACATATAAAAAAACAGAAAATGTCGCGTCCAAATCGAAAGATAAAACGTTTTATCTAACTCAAAGGGTTATTTAAAAAAAAAACATGTATGTGTGCCCTAAACACTGCACGGGTGGAGTTTCCTCAAATAAACGCGTAACTTAATGCATTTGTCTTACCTTATCGTATGTTTTCCCTTGACCGGTTTAGTTTAAGGGTTAGATGAGGGAAAACGACGTTCTTCTGCAGTATATTGTTCAAGTTTCTAGAGCCGCAAACAAAAGTCTTTTAGCTGAGGATCCAAAGCTCCACCGCCTCGCTATCATTGGCTAGAATTTGAGCGAGGGAGGCCAATCAGGAAGCGGCAAAGAATGCCGTCGCTAGGGAGCGCTGGATTCTTTTAACGGCTTCGCCCGGTGTGTTGGTGTGGGGAAAATTAGAAGCTTTTTAAATGCTGGTGTAGATTCTCAGTCATCCAGGACGTGGTGAATCCAAAAAAGAGTAAAACAAAACAAAAACAACTGGACTGTATTCTGTAGCTGGAGACGTTTCGCTTCTCATCCGAGGAGTTGTCTCAATTCAAAAAAGAGATTGCAAGGTTTCTAAGGAACCAATAGCATATTACAAACCAAAAATAAGGTTTAATTTTATTTATTTGTTTTGTAACAATATAAAAAGTGTATTATTTGGCTAGGCAAGTTTATTACCAAATTAAACAGTAGCAAGCTGTCACCGCCCATTTCGACGTTGACAAAATACCCAGCGAACGCTGAATGAAGGAGGAGCCGTGAAGATTTTCAAATCCCCTGGCATCCAACAGACATGTACGTGTTGAGGATTGTTGATGTTTTCCGTATGACTATAGATATTATATGTATGTCTGTCTATCTATCTAATGATTAATTAAAACTTGGAAACTTTCTAAATTTAGATTTAGAAAGAACCCCACTGTAAAGTGGTTGGAATATCCCCTTAACTACTGGTTTTATTTGTGTTAGCTGGTGATTCTTCTATGAACAATCACACAAGCCCACCTGGATGTCCTTTTTGTGTAACACCAGCTATACCTTCAGCTGCTCCACATTGGGTTAAAGCGGAAATAATGCTGAAATCCATTCAGTGCTGTATTCTTCCTGCATCAGTTGCTTATGTTTGGCTGGTCTGGCTCAAATATAATAAATTCTATTATGCAATCACACAAAACTGAAATGACCATAAATTCTGTTGAGCAATAATCTCACTGACATAAAGATAAGTGTTTCCTGCAGGTTGAGTGGAAAGAGAACAGCAGGCCTAGTGGGGCTCACTACCCAGAGATAGTGCAGCAAAAATCTGGGTAATAAATGGTAATATAGTTGTGTATGACTTATGTATACCCGGAGTCCATGTTCAAAGTGGACAGCAGGGGAATCTGGCAGTCAATGTTTACCCAACTGCCAATGACTTTGGGTCTGATTTTTGTCCAAATAATGAGAACTGAGGCCACAAAGTGGTTCTGAGTTTTGTTTAATGAATCTTAGCTGAACATGATAGTTATCTTTTGTCCCCAGGTTAAAGGAAGACTGAGTACACCCTCTGAAAGCATAATTTCCTTTCACTAAATTGGCAAACTTTCATTGGATTTTACTTTATTCCAGTGCTTTGTATTCAAACATATTTATCAGCAAAAGCTCTTTGGTCTCTTCCATGTCTTCACTTAGCATTCACTTTATTTAAACTGGATATCTTGAAGCAGCTGGAAGTCTTGGAGTTCACTTGCTTCAAGTCTACACAGCAATATCATCTCACACAGTTCACTTCCTTTATTTCTTTGCACAATATTGAGTTGTTTGAACCGAAAAGCCTTCACATGAATGCAGCCTTTCTTTGTGTAATAGTTTTATAACTCTTTGGCTGGTTGAAGCTGCTAAGAAATCCTAATGAGTGGTGTTTGGACTCTAAATTCAGTTAACATTATGAGGAGAGTTTTCCAAAAGCAATCAGAATGTATAAATGTGTAAATACGTGTGGAATGTACAAACAGTATCTACAGTAAATCATTCATGAGCTTTTTGTTTCTCTTGTGATTCAGTTTTGTCTTCCCAACATTTGAAAAGAAAAACGTATAACATTTTTATCTACAATTACATGAGAATTTCTGTCCCTTACAGCTTCAAAATATTTAAAATTAGAACATAAAAGGGCAGTGATTGCAAAGTTAAAAAGCACAAGTACTTCCCGCAGGAAAGGACTTTCACCCCTCCCCCACACACACAAACACACAAATAATACTTTGAGCTAACCAAAATGCTTCCTTTCTTATTCTTTTTAATTATATTATAACAAAATATATTATCATGTTTTATGTTTACTGGCTACATTGGCATGTCTGACATAAAAAACAAGTGTCATATTTTCACTCCACCGTGATGTGGTAGTAGCTGAGAGCCATCCCCAACACGTACTTTGAGGCTAACAGATTGAACAATAGCTTGTGAGATCATACATACCCATATTTTCTAGATTTGACCAAGAAATAAATACAACAAATACATTTTTTCTCAACATAAGATAATTTTAATCTAAAACTACAACATTAAAGGCCACAGACAATATGCATTCCTGAAAGAAATGCTTGGCCTTTAACTTTGTTCAATTTAAGTCCCAACCAGAGAGCATAATCAAAGTGATAGAATCACTTTTTACAGTATGATGCTTTTTCATTTCCTCCTTCTTTTTTTTAAGTGATGTAGATTTCTATAGAAACTCCTCCCACAGACACAGATGCACCCTAAAATACATACAGGAAGTGAGAAACACTTGTGAGCCTGTGTGTCTTACCCTTTCCCATGTAACTCATTTGCACTGAAGAGGCTAAACGGCAGCAGTCACTTCGGTAAGTTGGTTGACATGCAGGCAGTTCACACTGCCTTGTGTTTCCTGTAATTTGCTTTTGCCTTTTTGCAACATTTGTGTAACATCCAATTGGTCCATCATTGTTATAAATCAGAAGTTGCCTTTTTTTGGGCTATCATTCTTCATAAATTGTGCAGGGTGAGTTTATTTTTAGTTAACGGCACCTTGTATAGTTTCTTATTTTGGCACTTTTAATAAATCTCTTTTGTCGCCATTTTCTATTGTTCAAGAAATGAATTACACTTTCCTGCAATAGCTTTTTTAAAGATTTGAATTTTGTTTAATCTCTTAAACACAGAAAACAAAATAGGTCTTCATGAGAGGTTATGTAAGACATCCATATCTAACAAAATTGTGTAACACATTTAATTCAGCTTTGAGCAGATTCTTTTGGCAAAATGTCGACTGTGATCCTCAGAATAAGTGCGGTTTGTTTGGGGTTGTGTAATGTCTAAAAACATGCATGTTAGGGTGCCTTCAGGCCCAGGCCTCCCTCGAAAAAGAGATTTGCGATCTCAGTGAGACTTGCCTGGTTAAAAAAAGGTTAATAATAATAATAAAATCTAGTGCGGAGGCGTCCTCCACTCACAAACTGCCCCTCAAAATGTCCAAGTTACACTGGCAAGATAAAATCTTCTTTGTTTTTGCTATCATTTGTTTCATGTTTGTAATCCATTCTTTTCTCAGCCACTTTGTTTGTTGCCTTTGTGTTTATTCTGAGCACAAATTGAGATCCACAGATTAATTAACAGGATATCACAGCAGCAGACCAATATACAATTTAAAGCATGTTCAGTAGAAAAGATAATTTGTTCAAAATAATTCTGTATCTTTGGTGATGCCTAAAGCAACACTGACCTTAACAAGAGTAAAAAGATGAACTGTGAGATTGGGAAAGGCAAATTTAACATATGAAGTGTTTTTTATTAAATTTATATAAGCTCTTTAGCTAAGAAGTTTTTTCAAGACATGTTTTGCTTAAGTGAACATAAATAGATTAGTAACAGAAGAATCAAACATCAGGAAGTGTTTATCTGTGTGAAGTTTAGTTTCAGTTTCAGTATACTGTTAAAGTACAGTACTATTCAAAAGTCTCGAGTCATTTCATTGTCCTTTTATATTTTGTTTCTAAGCCAACATTCTTTTAATCTGTCAAAATGGTCTATATTAAGAGTTTTTCAGTTTTTCTGGGAGGTCTTTCAGTTTTTCTTTCAACTCATTTTCAGTCCAGTTCTGACCATTTACAGTCTTTTTTTTAGTTGAATTTGTTTGCTCAAGCAACGTAACTCTGACCTGTGAATCATTCAAATATGAAAATACTCCTAAAGTCAAGGGATGAACCAGTGTTGCACTGACACATAACAGAAAACTTACCAAAACACCAATTTCAAATAGGATCTTTAGACACAATGTTACTAGCAACTCAAAAGGGAAAGAACACTATTGTGATCCATCTGTTCCAGTTCATTCACGTTTTTTGTTCCACAAGTTACCATGGGACTGGGTCGCTAGTGGTCTTTCTGAATATATCCATAATTTATTTCAGAGATATTTGTCTTCAAAGATAGGCTGTACTTGTGTGTTCTCTGGCTCCACCTTTGTGTTCAAATATTGCCACTTCTTTCTCCTGAATGATTAAGATTCCTATGGCCAAAATGCCAAAACTGATTGATCTAATATGGCAAACCACAAACCAAAAAGTGATGTTTCAGAAGCTCTCCACATTATTATTAGTGCATTCCATTTATAGCAGAAGTCAGAATTTTCAAGTTTCAAGTCAGAAAAATCAAGTTGAATGTCCCCCCACCCAATGTCGGAGTTCCAACTCAGGTGGTACTCAGGATCCCTCTAGTGGTGGTCAGAATAAATCCTGGTATCAGCTATTTACATAAACTAATTAACCATCATAAACTGAACTGTAATAAAAAGTAGAGATAGTTAAAAAAGTGACTCAGGCAAAATACAAGCTTGGTTACAAATGGAAACTACTTGAAATTATGATTTAATTTATTAACCTTTACTTAACCAGGAAAGTCCCATTGAGATCACAGATCTATTTTTCAAGGGAGGCCTGGGCCTGAAGGCAGCCTAACATGCATGTTTTTAGCCTATGGGAGGAAACCAGAGTATCCTGAATCCTGAATACTTGAAACCATCACATTTTAACCTGCTGCCTTCAACCAAAGTTAGGGATTAGGCTAATTTGCTCATTCATGTCAAATATGAATATAAGCTTCTAAGCTTCTACTATTTTTTATGTCTGTCAAAATAGTGGTACATGGAAAGTTTAGTATTTTATGAGATGGCACTGTTTTGTAAAACGTCTGGAAATCACTGATTTTGATTGTGGCTTCATGCCTTGTCTGGTTTCCTTCTGTGTTCCTAAAGTTTCATTTTGTTTGCTTTGTATTTTTTGCTGCCATGTCAGCTCCTTTGTTTTTTGATTATTATAATTACTTAAGTTTTCATTTGAACTACTTGTATGGGTCTGCATTCTTGGGTCCTTCCTTCCACAAATCCTGACGTTCCTTTTTTTTTTTGTTTTAAGAATATTGATGGAAACTCAGTGTTTCAGAAAATGTGGAATCCAACACTTCTGTTTCTTGTGAAAAAAAAACAGTGACAAAAGAAGCATTCAGGGATCTGTTTAACCTAAAGTACTGATAGAACACTGTATTAACCAATTACTGTACTGAAAGAACTCAAAGCAAAACAGCAGGAAAATGACACTGATGACTCTTTACATAATTGGCACTTGTATGTGTCAATTTCTAAACTCTCATGTAGCTTTCTAAAATTTTACTTACTACTGGAATAGAGTCAAATGTCTGGCATGAACATTTTAGGTAACATTTACTTCAATTAATTTCTCTTTTGACAACTTTACATGAAGACTTTTAAACAAACTTCTGTCTACATTAAACTACAGATGTCAGAGGAGTGACAATTTGTGGTTATTGAAAGCTAGCAAAGCTCTTTAAACCAATCGAGTTCTGAACTGAACTTCCTGTCTGTCACATCCTGACAGGCTGACAGCTCATATGTTGACAGGCTGTGGTTAAAGCCTCTATCATACTTTCCATCTCAGGCAACTAAAAAAGGGACTTTCTTTATTCTTTGTGTGGCTCTTGTCTTTCTTTACTTTAGTGAGACTTCTGTTTTGTTTTAAAGTTTCTTAAAGTTTAGTTTGACCTTATTAGTTTCTTTTTTTGGACAGAAACAGAGCAGGAATGAGGGATATTTATAGTGCAGAGACAGAAAAGAAACAGCACCATTTAAGGGGCTCATTTGTAATCTGCCTGGCTTTAATTCAACTTGTTGGTGAGTTAAAATGCAAAACAATCAACAAGGCAGCAGTTCAAAGCATTTAGACATTTTTATGATTTTCATATGTACCTTTAATTTTAACCAAGCTTGTTGTGTTTGTCCTCACAGCATCCAATGCAGACTGAAAGTTCAGATCCAAGGTTGTCTGAAAACCTTGGTGAGAGAGGGGCCCTAAATACTGAGGGTCCTGAAGAATTTGCACAAAGTATGGCCGAGAACATGATCCAGTCCTTCCTAAAGTTGGAACCTAAGCTTACCTCTTCCAGTGAAAACCTAAAGATGTTAGTTGAGGAGTTGGCATCAGCAGTAATGGAGAATGCTCTGAGGGAAGTGTGTATTCCTGGAAGTGTTGAGGATCACATAGGGGGTTCAGAAAGTTTTGGAGTAAAAAGTGATTGTGAAGAGGCTAAGAATCTGTCCTTTGTGGATACATCTGGGGAAGACAAAGACTTGGTGGACACTGAGATGGATAAAGTTAAGGAAATACATACTTCCAGAGTTGCTCGATCTTACCATCCACCCCTGTCTCACTCAGGGCTTTTGGTTGTGGGTTCCCTCGATTACCCAGATGCTCCTCCGACCACCCCTCTCATCCCTGAGCTTGAGAGGAGCAGACATAGCTTTGCTCGAAAACTCAAGGGAGGATTAGCAAAGGTCTTCCTGCCCTCCCCTCCTCCTCCAACCCCAAAGGACAAACAGGACAAGTTGAACAGTGACCCTCAGGCAGAACTGATGGAGCATCTGATGCATTCACTGTCGCCAAATGAACTGGCAAGAGACAATTTGGAAGCAGGCGCCCTGCAGGGAGCCAGTGCAGAGGCTTTTGCAGAAGATTTGTCATGTGATATTATAAACTGGGTCTTTGATGTGAATAAGAAGAGACAGATAACAGATGAAAGCAATCTTCAACTTCTCGCCCACCAGCTGGCTGAAACCATCATCACCTCCTCCCTGGATAAAGCTAAAACTTCTCTCTAGGGTTTTAAATGGACAGTTCAGATTTTTTGAAAGAGGGTTCTGTGAAAAAGTTACAAACAAATAATATATTATATGCGTAGATAGCTCTTTGAATCACCTCAGTTTGGAAAAATAGACTTTAATTCTGACATGATTGATAAGCTAACAACCAGTCAGAGAGGGGCCAATACCAAACCAAATTTCTAAAACAACTCCAGTCTCAAAAAATCTATTGTGGTTTATAAGAACGCTATTTAAAAACCTGTTGCACTGCCGTAATTTATTCTGTCAATTATATCAATCTTCCTACCAGAAGTACTAGAGCTAGCTGCTGCCACCATTATTTTTGCTTGCAAAAAAAAACCTACAGAATTTTATTTCAAAAACCATGTAATGCAAAATATAAAACAGTGTTAGCATGAACCACTATAATACTGTTTTAAGACAACAGCAATCCACTTAAGTCTTTGCCTCCCATAGTTGTTAGCTTGTTAGTTGGGTCAGAATTAAACTCTCTTTTTTCAAACTAAGGTCATTCAAAGAGCTATCTACAACAGATATGATATAAAGTATCTCTCTGTTCATTTCTAATCTTTAATTGTTTATAAGCTTTCCACACTGCACCCCACTTCAAAAGATCAAAACTATCCCTTAAGTGTGGCATCATCTCCTATGATTGACTGCCTAGTATAAGGGGTGTTTTCAGTCATTTTGTTTTGTATACTAATGTTCTTTTTTCACTTTTTATAAACTTATTCCTTAAATAAACTCATCAACATAAAAAGGTGAACTGTAGAATATCAGAAATGTTGTTGTCAAGACTGTCCTTTGATAGAAAAAGAAAAGTTAAATATT
The DNA here is from genome assembly GCA_028566095.1 of Kryptolebias brasiliensis. NCBI lineage: Eukaryota > Metazoa > Chordata > Actinopteri > Cyprinodontiformes > Rivulidae > Kryptolebias > Kryptolebias brasiliensis. The sequence continues at coordinate 23,741,679 of JAOXNZ010000199.1, forward strand.
TGGTAGCATATTTGTGCCTTGAAAACAGTGTTCATTTAATAGTTCCAGTTCAAAGTAAATGAATATATGTGAATTTTTGTTGCTATACTTGGATCCAAAATCAATACTATAACATTTCCTTTAGATGGCAGCAGAGGAAAAATGGTCTTACAATGTTTTAATTACTGTATAAATACAGCAGGGTTACTGGATGGGATACACAAAAAAACACTGATTTCATTTCAGTTTCCTGTTCAGAAAGACAACAGGTTTTGTCATTTTGAAAGAGTTGAATATTTATAGGTTCTTTATGAAATAAATGGTTATTACCCCATTAACTTTGCCTTTTGTTTGCTTTACTGAACAGTTTTCTATTGTCTTTCAGACTAAATTAAATTCCAAAATAGGAAAAAGCTGCACTGCTAATAAATAATTTTGCATCACACCACTTCAGTTAAATTAGAATCAAATTACTTTCTTCAGAGCTGGTTTGTGTGGTCAGTCTCAACATATTTATTGATCCAGCATGATTGATTTCTCTGATTACTGGGATGTTGGATAAATGTGTTCTCAGGACAACTTCTATATGGTCTATACTAACTTCTTGTTGTGGTCAATTCTGGAGGTGTGAAAGAGAGTGAAAAGAGTGAAAGCCACAAATAATCAAACATTATCCTCTATGTCTGAAGTTTTTAATAAAATAGCAACTAAACAGTAAATAATTAGACAATGCTAAAGTCACTCTGTGAAAGTTTGAAAGTTTCTCAGTGAAACCTATTATAAACTTATCTGTCATTTCTTTCAAGAATGTTTAAGAACACACAAATAAGTTTAACATTTGGATATTTGAGCCAAAAACACAGACTTTTGTTTGCTCTTTTTATGTTTCCATGTGTGCTTGAACACATAAACACAGGTGCAGATATGCAAATAATTCAAAGTGCATTTATGCTTGAACACGGATGGATTGAGTTTGAGACAAAGCTAAGCATGTTACTGCAGACAGCAAAATATGGGTGGGATAAGAGCCAAGCAAAAGATTTAAACAAAAACATGTTCAGACTTATTTTAGATCCTGAAGGATATATGGTCATGAAATCATACAAATCCATTCATGGTGTCTAAAGAAATGAAACTACTGATTCTGGTAGTACACTAAGCACCATGGGTGGTTTAAAGTGATCTGTTCTAATAAATATTGGATATGTTTAAAAATTATTATGGCTTGGTGGCAGAATGGTGCCTTTTAAGACAAAAAAATGAAAATGATAAAAAAAAAATCTGTTAATTTTAATGTCACTTGGAGGTCTCATTAGTATTTTAAACAGTTTTTCCACTTCCTTACATTTATTTCTCAAGAAAGCAGTTGCACACATAAATTATCTCTATACATGAACATGTTGATACTGTTGGAATGCATGAAATGCAGAGAAATATATTATCAGCTTGTTTTGCTAACAACAGTTAGCTTGGTTAGCACAACAGTTAGCAATCCAATTGCTTTAAGTTGGGTGTGACATCATTTTCAGATCCCAGTTTTGACTTCGGAGGCGACCTCAAGAAAGCCTAATTACAAAAAAGGGCTGACAAATAAGTGGCCCTACAAAATAAAACAGGAAGTGAAGATGCTAGAGCAAAAGCAATCAACAACAACAAGAGTGGGTGGGGGATGGAGGGTTCCAAAAACATACAGTAAACACTTTTGGTGGGAAATTTTTTAACTTTTCTTTAAAAGTTTTAGATGAGTAAATTTACAAGCTAGTTTAGTTTACCTTTGTAAAACCACTGCAGTCTTTACTCTAAATGTCTAAAACATTCTGATCGAGTAGTTAATTGTCCAAAACAAACGAGTTAAATGTTTATTTGAACATGCCAAACAAAATGCAATACTTACACATTTACTTGGCTACAGAACACAATAGTCCCAATAGCTCTGATACATAATACATCATGGAAAGCTTATTCCAAACTTTTTCTATCCCACTACTAACATCATTATATTTTCTTACCACAAAACTCTGATTTACTCACACAATCAGAAATTTACAGGCAGAAACATTGATGAGCTGAAGGGCTCAGTGGACAGCTGTTTTGTCAAAGGAGATGAACATCTAGAGAAATGCTTCTTATGTTGTGATGAAGTCAGCTTCCAGCGAGAGAGGGGGAGTGAGTGAGATGACAGAAAAGAGA
>JAOXNZ010000199.1:23785919-23801200 GCA_028566095.1 Kryptolebias brasiliensis
GGCCTGGTACCCCATACTCACGGAGTACCCCCCACAGGATTCCCCGAGGGACACGGTCAAACGCCTTCTCCAAGTCCTACAAGTGCATTTTAATGATTTAAATTAGACTGAACAATATTAGAAAAGCATACAGTTGCAGTATTATTGTGGGTTAATGAACCCACATTTTCCTCAATCCTCTCTTTCTGTTTCATCATAACAACACTTACAACTCTCTGTTTATGTCGTGCCTTTGGAAGATTTTTTCTGTAATTGTAGTTCAGCTAGAGAATGAAACTTGATGTAATCTCAGATTTCTTGACTTCCTCAGTTGTTTGACTGGATTTCATTGGTATACTGCACGTGTAAGGGCAAACCTACTTAAAATCAGTGTATTCTAATTAAATAAGAATGGAAAATTGATTTAAACACTGTTTTAGAAAATTCGTCCCGCCATGCCTTCTTTTGTGTTTTAATGTGTACTTAGTTTTAATAGTCTACAACTATTTCCAAAAGAGGGAGGAACACGGTGACCTATAAGAGTGGAGGCAGGAGTACGGAGGGAGACTACATTCTGTGTAGAAGAGATAACCTGGGGGAGATTGTGGACTGTAAGGTTGTAGCAGGAGAGAGCGTGGCCAGGGACTCACCAACATCAGATTCAATGTTCTTATGTTGTTTTTTGGAGTCCTAATCCAATAATAAGAGTGTCACCAGCACTTGCTTTCCATTCATTGTTAGACTGATATCTAGTATGTTTGGGACATGAATTTGCTGAATCAAGAAACATTTCCACATTTATTAAATCTTACATTGTACAGTGTGACAAAGATTACTATAAAGTTTTTGAAATGTCAAGCTTCTGTTATGAATCCTGAAATTGTACACTGTGCACTGCTGTTGGAGGTGTTAGAGTTATCAAACAGAAACTGTCACTGGGGAGAGAGAAACAGATTACAAATGATAAAATTAAGGTCAAACTTGCTTTGTTGAATCAGCATGACAAAGCTAGTGACTAAAGAAAGTTGATTAAAGTGTTTTCAGTTGCTCCTTCGCATGCACGCACGCACACACACACACACACACACAGACACAGTCATTCATAAAGGCAATCTGATGATATAAGTCATCTCCTTGCAGACATAGCCAGGAGGACTTTTCCCACTTTGTCTCAGTGTCTGGATGCTGACAATCAAATTTTGTCAGCCCCCTCATTTCCTACTGCCTCCACACAAACAAGCAAACAAACACAAATGTCTCTTCTCCTAAAGTGGATGGTGGGACATAAATTTTGGCATCTTTACTTATTATTTATATAAGTGTGAAAAACTGTGCAAAAAATTACAATTTAAAAGATCAAAGGTTTGAGGACAAGATTTTAAGAAAACCTTTTTTAATGTGCAACAAAAAGGTTTGAGTGGTGAGTAATACACCCTTTGACAAGTAACACCACTTGTAAAAGACTGCTTTACTTATAGCGTGAATCATTTTTCTTATTCTTGAAATGTCATCTGGTTCTTTTGGATCCCGTCTACACTACTGCAGATATGTTTATAAATAAATATTTTTTCTTTTTATGAAAAAAAATCTATATCCACAAAATCTAACAAAAGCCCTGAAATACTCCAAATCACTTGGTGGCAAGAACCTTAACAATAACAACATACAGAGAGCAAACAGTCGTAGCTTGGTTAAAGATTCTTCCAAAACAATTGCAGTGGGGTTTTTTTCTTCTTGATACTGTCTATAAATTTGTCTCAGTTGTTAACCATTTCAGCACACACTTTATGTGAGTTTATTGGTGACAGGATCCAGATAAGCCCAGACAGAAATAGAAAAACTGGTAAAAACAGCTACATTATGTTTGTCAAATCAATACAAATACACCAAAAACAGAGTTTTAATACTTTTCTGTTTTAGACCATTGCCCTGCTGCTGAACACATCCTCTTCTCTTCTTTAGTCTTTTTTATTACAATTTGTGGGATGATTGCTTCCAGAGTTTGCAGATACTCATTTCAATCCAGTGTTTATTTTTTTTCTCTTAGATGCATCAATCATTTGAATTTTAGTATTCTAGACCAAGGAACAATTGGCAGATCTGAAATTTACTTTCCAATTTAAATAAACCACAGCCTGTTTAAGCTAATTAAGATCTAAGACTCTGGTAGACGTTATAGTAAAGCTCAAGGCCAGATTTTTCCATGGTCCTACTTTTGTTTTTTCACTGTTTCTCTTTCTTACAATCCCTCCCAATCTGTTCCCTCCTCCTTTTTGTACCTCTCACCCCTTCACCTCCCCCTGCTTTGCTCTACTTGTGTGATACAATCGGAGTGTGCTGCTACATGGCTCTGTGGTCCTCAGTGGACGGGAACAGGAATGTCTACCTTTCCCCCAGTGTAAAGTAAAATGGGGAACACAAGAAATAAATGCAGACACTTGAAAAATACCTAAGTACATTTACAATCAGTATTTCTTACCCAATTCAGATGTAGATCTAATAATTTCTTTCTGTCATGTAAATAACAGGTAGTGTGGTTAAAAAAATCATTTGGCCTTCTTAAATTAAAATTGTGATCATGTTCACGTTTTTACAGATGTGTTCACGTTGAGTGATTTCTACAAGCTTTAAAAAAATAGCCTGTTTGATTTTTCTTAAAGAAACTGTTGAGTCAAAAAGCCAAGATGGTGGTTAGAGCATGCTGGCAGACCAAGTAGGCGCAGACTTTTTTCTTATAAAGTACTTCACTGAAATGACTGAAGATCTAGATTTTCAACTATGGCTAAAGCTTTGTTTTGGGGGGGTTTCAAATACAGCTTTGCAACAGTAAATATTCTTTGTGGCAACCATAAAATTTTTGCATTTGTACAATGAATGCTTTTTGCTTCTATGTTCTTTTTTATATTGTATAAAATAACACAATATTTTTCTAGATAATCTCATTTTTAAACTAGAAACATTGTCATCTGTAGGTGTAAGTTCATTTAAGAAGGACTAAAGCGCACCTCAACTCACATTGTACCCACCTTGGCAGATGCCCCTAATTTATGATTTAATCTGCTCGAGTAACTTTTAGGTAGGAAAATTTGGACCATTTTTGAAAATAATTATTATTTATCATTGCGTGGTTTTTTGACCTGGACATTCAAGACTGTAGCCTTGGATGGTTTCTGTCACAAAGAAAACTCTTATTCAGATGTCAAAACACAACTCTAGTTCTCTATAGATTTCAATAAAACTAAATTGAGATGGGTTTGAGAAGCAGCCCCAACAACTCTGCAACTATTTTTAGAGCAAATTTGTCATACAAATTCTTTGAAGATGTTCATATTTGAGCTTCTGTGACTCAAGTGAGGAAACTGAGACACAAGTGGTATTAAATAGGAGTGAGCGGTGATGATGGTGTTGGCATGGATTGATGAACATGGAGCTGAATGTAAGACCATAGAAGTTGATGACAAGTCAGTGAAGTGTGGTCAGACCAGAGGTTAGACAAAAAGAAAAAATTGGAGAAAAAAAGGAATAAGAGAAACAGTGAAAAGAAAAGAAAGAAGGAAGGAAAAAGAAAAGGTGCCATTGCCAAGCCCAGCTGAGCAAGAACAATAAAGGAGGAAAAATATCTGAAATCCAGTTTTGTTAAAGAAAACCTTTTTTTTCCTTCTTTTTGACTTCTATTTTGTGGTTGCAGCATCAATTTGTGTTCACTCTGTGGTTCAACTCATCATCATCATCATAATAACATCACAGCTTTGGAAATCTTCGATTCTAACACAAACACAACTCCTTCTTTCTTTACCCCTTTCTTTTCCTTTTACTGTATGTGATTGGGGTTTTGGAAACAAGACTATAATGCCTCTCTGTCTTCCCATTACTCTCCCTGTATTTGCTCCAAAAATGCTTTTAAAGATTGAACTGGTCATTCAGGATAGCTGAAGGCCCTTTTGTACTTTGACTGGAGTTGGAAAATAAAAAGAAAGGTGGAGGAATAGATGGCAGATATAAATACAGTGCAACTTCAATTTCAAAGAAGTAAAACATCTCACAATATGTTTTCAACTATATAGGCACTCTAAAGAGTCAGTCAGTCAATAAATTTGTCATACCATGTGAAAGGGTCTCTCATGAATGTGGGATTTTTCAATTTTTTTGTAGTTTGAGTTTGTGTATTATTGTGTTGATAGTTATTTAATATTCAGATTCTTTGTGTTCAGCATGTTTTCGGTTACATAGTTCCTCTTTATGTCCTTGGCGATAGTTTCCTCAGTCATCTTTGCCTTCAGTTTATTATCCACACCTGTTTTTTATTTGAAAATGATCCAGATAAGTATAGTGGATCTAATTGGTTTAGGCTCAGTTTACACAATGCTGTTTGTAAGTGAAAACAAAACAATTCTGTTTTATTTCGGCCATTTGTACTGCAACAGCAATTGCATTACCGTGTGAACGTGTAACATTTTCTCAATCAACATTGGCAAATCTATAATGTGTACAGGGTCATGTACATGAAACACAACTGAATTTAGCTCAGTCTCAGGTCCAGTTTACACAACACTGTTATTCAGTGAAACCAAAACATTTCTGTTGCGCTAAAGCCGTTTGTGTATATGACAACAGCGATAGGATTCTATGACAGCAAAACTTTTTGAATCAAGGTCTCAGAGTGGAACTTTTCAGGATACTCCCTGTTGCATTTCAAAGGAAGCTGCCACAGACGTCTGCAGTCAATAGTTGTTCTGCGCATGCACATGTAGATAACAACAAAAATAATGGTGGATAGCAGAGTGCTGTTTGTGCTACTTAACCTTTTCAATGTGTAGCAGCAACTCAGCCTCACTGTCAGTCCAATCAAACATCTGTGTATTCACCATTTTGGATGTAACTGCTTACATGCTTGAGAGACTGGTGTCTGCGCGCATGTGTGTGTCAGCACCAGTGACTGACCTGACAAGGAAACTACAGTGGATTCAACAGGCACAGGATTACTGTGAAAATGTGTAACAATTTTCAATTATCAGAACAAGGAATTTACCTTAAACTTAAGGAAGGCCAGGGTTAACCAGGGTTAGAAATGTAACGGTCAAGCCAAGCAGGCTATTTATTCTGAATTTATGAAGTAACTTTCGTCTGACCCTCTGCAAAGTATTATTAGAATTTCCTAACTCTCCTCTATTAGTATATGCTGCCACCAGTGATTTCATATCATTCCAGCATTGTTTGTCAGAAATTTGGTTAAATTGTTTAGTAAATCTGCGATGGACTGGACACCTGTCCAGGGTGTCCCCCGCCTCTCGCACAGTGACTGCTGGAGATAGGCACTGGGTCCCCGCGACCCGGAATGGAGAAGCAGGTAAAGAAAATGGATGGATGTTGAGTAAATGTAAAGGAGAATCTTTGAAGTTTCCTGTGAATCCAGTATATAATCCAGGCAAAACTTCCTGTTTAATTTGATTGACATTATGTAAATATAGAAACATTTGTATAAATGAAACAAGCATCGCTGGAAGTAATTCATATTGCCTGGTGCAATGCATGCCAAAGTTTTAAACAAAGTTCCTGCATGAGTTGTTAATGCTTAGCGTATTTTCAGGATGAGTGTCAGCTACCATACCAAATGTTTGCTGAAAATCTGTAAAATTGCTAACAGATAAAACAAATGAACACACAGAGACAAACAATTACATTAAAGCCCACTTTTATGGCAGATGGTGATATTTAGCTAAAAGCTTAATGGTCACAGACAATGGTCCATAGGTTGTAGTTTAGGTAATATATTTTCCATTTGTTGCTCTCCACATGACATGTTTACCTGCATACAAGTGTAGCCCCAAAAAATTACTATTTAGACTACATCTTGGAACCAAAATGTTTGGAAGCAATCCCCTGAAAACAATGGATTCAGGTGAAAAATTTGTTTTTTTAAATAAAAAAAGACTGCCTAAATCTAAAACAATTGCACGCAGATCCACTTCCTTGCCAGCTCTGCTTAAGAAGAACATATAATAAAAAAGTTGAGCGACCAGTCAGGCTCCGGTGTGTTATTTCTAATCAAGAATCAGGGCTTTGTTAGTCCCTTTTTGTGTGTATATCCCTAAATCTGCTCCTTTCCACAGCAAATACTAGGCTTTTGACTGATGAAAAACAGGTATTCTAGCATCTATGGTCTGGGTGTGGACAGACAGACTGCAGGTTTAACCATGAAAGCACAGTGACAATAAATTATGCACTTTAAGATTTGGAATCAAGGGAAACTCTTTAATGAGCAAAGTTCAGTAGCACTTTATAATAACTACATTATATTTAGTCTTATTTAATCATTAATAAATGGTTAATTAACCTTGAAAACATCATTAATTAAGGATGATTTATACTTAATAAGCTATAAATCAACACTGTTTTTGGTTTACACATAAAGTCAAAATACTTCCAAAAACAACATATTAAATGTTTATTCATGCTTAATAACTCATGAAAGAAGTATTCTATATACTGTGTGTATCTGTATGTAAATGCTCATATAAATGTACTTTCAGACCATGTGTTAGACATGTATTAATACTTATGGAATGTTTGAATTAACTATATACTTATCATGCAGTGCATTAATAATTAAGACAGTTGCTAGTAGTTAGTTAGGTCTTTTTGTGAACCCATCTAAAGTGAAGACTATTTATGCTTTATTAAGTATTTGTTAATGTAGACAAAACTCTGAAGGGCCACAAGTTCCTTTTCACCTGTGGAAATCAGACCAAAATCAACACCTGCATGTTCCATTACTTTAATTTGAAAAGAAGCTGTTTAAGAAGCCATAAGTCTTATAGTCTTAAAGTAGCTGTTCTGCCTCCCGACTCTCGTTAAAGAAAAGGCATTGTTGGCCATAAAAAAGTTTTCACCGTCACAAAAAGCCACGATTGAGTCCCGCTTCTATTATGTCATCAACAATTGACAGGACAGTTGACTTTGTTTGTTGTTGTGTTTTTGCAACTGTTGCCTGTGTGAGGAGAAAATTGTGTGCTAAGGCCCGTCGAAAAGTTCTGCGGACTCACGCTTGAAACAACAAATCTGGTGCCAGTGAGGAGATGGAAACAGGAAGACACGGCGGATGGTGCAACAAGCAGGAAATTAACAAAAGGACTAAATCGCGGCTTTTTTATTATTATTTTTTTACTTTTTATGGATTTGTTGTTGCTGGCGCGTTCAAGTCAGTAGTAAATAGTTAGAGTTTATATTATTAACATCACTGATCCCTGTTACAATCCTGTTTTAAAATGTGCTAAATTGATGAGATGAAGAAAAAAATGCAATTATTATTTAAAACAACCAGATCAGAAGCCCCTTACACAATACTCCAGATACTTTTAAAAACAGATTTTCTTTTATCTTTGCACCTCTACACACAAATAGATTTTTTTTTGATGAGGAAAACAAATACTTACAAAATGTTTTCCAAAGTGGAAATTTTTAATAACCTTGTTTTGACATAAGCAGATCCACAGATCCACCCATGGGCAGGGACCCAATCACTAGGCACTAACCGACGAGCCCCTCCCACTGGACTAGCTCTTTACCCTCACTGGCGCCCTTGAGTGGGCATGGGAGTTTTCCCAACCAGTCTACATGTGTTTTGTGGACTTGGAGGTGGCATTTGACCGTGTCCCCCGGGTTACCCTGTGGGGGTTGAGGGTCTGCTGCTACGGGCCATTCCGTAACTATACAAATGGTGCAAGAGTCTGATCCACCTAGCTGATAAATTTGACCACCTCAGAGTGAGAGTTGAACTTCGCCAGGGCTTCACATTGCCCCTGATTCTGTTCATAACTTTTATGGACAGAATTTCTTGGTGCATCCAGGGGGCTGCTTGATGGCCTCAGAATTCTGTCTCTGCTTTTTCAGTTCAGTTTATTTATATAACGCCAATCCACAACAAAAGCTATCTCAGGGAACTGTACAAAAACATTCACAAACATTATAAAAAGCCAATTAGTAAAAGTTATCTATCTAAGGAAGCCAGCAGATTGAGTTGAATCTTTATTTTGTCGCAATCTCCCATCCTGACCAAGCACATTGGTGACAGTGAAAGAGGAAAAACTACCTTTTAACAAGAGGAAACCTTCAGCAGAACCAGTGTATCTGTGTAGACTAGAAATATGAAGCTTTTCAGTAATAATGACTTCCTAATCTTGTCACCATTAAATTTTTAGACTGTGCTTAATATGGTTAATAACTGAGACAAAAATGTTTAGAAAAAAGCAAAACAAAAAAGGTGCAGTTGTTCTTAGCTAAGTTGAACCATCAACCGCATATTATATTAGACCTTTTGTCTCCGTCTAGTTGTTAGGATTTGAAGCCAGTAGGAACCTTTTTACAGGAGCTGCCATGTTGTAGTTTTAGAACAAGCATGTTCTTTCTCTGTATTTTGATTTGTTGTTAATGTGGACAATAATAGCATGGCTTGGCTATTTCAGCGATTTTTAGACTTGTGTGGATAGAAAAAATTACTAATAAAAACTATTTTTGTTTTTAATTATCCAGAATAGTGTAGACAAGGCCTCAATCAGCTGGTTTTTGCAGAGACTTCGTGCTTTTAAAATTTTCTCTATTGGTTTTTATCCACTGACTGAATTCAAAGGTGTTTTTAAGAGTGAGTTTCAAAAGACAACCAGTTGCTTAAGCGCTTAGTGCATAATTAAAAAAAGCAACAAACTTAAGTTGGCAGAATTCTTTCCAGAAAACCCTGCACTACAGTGAACAGAACAGTTCTAATTCACAAGACTCCAAGATAAGACACACATTCATCAAGTATGAATATTCAACATGTTTTGAATAAGCCTGACAACATCAGAAGTTCATCCAAGAGCTAGCATCAATCAGAACCTTTGATTAGGAATCAGTGTGTTATCATGGTCTTATTAGATTAAACCTCTATAATGGCACTGTATGCACTCTAAGGACTACAAACTACATACAGTATGTAAGAATCTGTGTCAATAATGTCATTTAGTACTTTTTCAAATAACAGTGGCACTCTAAGGCACAGAGCTAATTAATATTTTAGGGCTTTAATACACAGACAACAGTCATAAGCATTGTTATCCCTGGTCTTTTAACTTGTTGTCTCTAGTACAGCATCTCTCAGATTTCTAGACATTTTCTGGAAGATCTGTATGTAAGAGCATAGATTATCAGACAGACCTGTTCAGAGTTTCACTACAGCTCACTAGAATAAACTCTGGAAAATGTCTGTTTGAACCCACATGAGAAAGAACAGCCCACCAGGAATGTTTATTCACATCTTTAAAATGCACTAGCGCCGCAATCCATAGTTTGAAAAGACAACAAATCCATCCATCCAACTTCTTTCACCTATTTGTGGTTGGGTTGCAGTGGCAACAGGACCAAAAGGGAAACCCAGACATCCCTCTTTCCAGCAATACTCTTCTGCTCCCCATGGGGGATCTCAAGGTATTCCAGGTAAGAGAGGATGGATCATGAATAGTAAACTTTGGAACCATAACCATGGATTATTTTTTATATAGCCTAAATGTAATTTATTTAATTTATATTAATCTTAACCACATATTTTGAGGCCAGATCAACAGTGTTAAACATGGACATGTACTGTATACTGTCACTGTTGTGAGAATAAACACAAGACATTAACCATGTACATCATTGCATACTTAGATTTAAGCTACATCTGTGTAAAGAATTATGTAATTCGGTGTAGACACTGTCTAATTTTTGAAACTTTGTTGTAAGCTTGCAACATTTTGTGCTGTGAATTACCATATTTATTATACATTCTGTTGTGATATCACTTCACCATTTGAAACCAGTCACTATTAAACCATAGAAGACACAACAGTGAGTATTTTAAATCCACACTGATCAACCAAAAATGTAGTTTTTAAAGAAACTCCACTTCGAGAAGCGTTTTCAAAAAATATTTTTTTTTCTACAAAAAACTGTTTGCACATGGATGAGAAGTAAAAACTGGAGAAAATCATCTGTTTTTAAAAATCTCAAAAGTGTAAATATAGCTCTTTGTATCAAAGACCCTGTGGGTTTTGCACAGTATCTTAGCTGTTCCTAAGAAACTGTTCCTAAGAATCTAAGATGCCTGTGAGGAGTTTTTACATCTTGATGTCAGTGGCTTCTATCTCCTCCTTTGGCCAGGTTATTATACCAGCAGGGTATCTGATGACTGGCACTGCATATGTGTTGAAAGCTTGGACTTTGTTCTTACCATTCAGCTGGCTCTTTAGAACCTGCCTTACTTGGTTGTGGTTGACCTCCTTGCTTTATTGCTTCCTTTCTTCCATCATGGTTGGCATTTGTCTGCAGGATTCCAAGGTATTTGTAGCTTTCCTGGACATCTGCAATGTTGCCTTTAAGATTGTAGTTCAACCCCTTCAGTTGTGATCACCTTGCTTCTCTTGGACACCATTCAGCTGCACTTATCAAGTCTGAATGACATACTAATGTCCCTGCTGTATATCCTGGTGGGTCAGCGAGTCAGTGTCTGACTGATCCACAGCACAGCATACAGCTTGATGTCATCCATATAGAGGAGGTGACTGATGACTGTTCCACTTTGGAACCGGTATACATCTGGCTGAGGGAGTTCAGGCCCATGAAGAATAGCAGTGGGGACATTGCACCACCTTGGTATATGCCACATTTGATGCTGACTTGTGCAAATGGCTTTGAATTAGCCTCTAGAGTTGTCTTTCACATTACCATTGAGTTCTCAATGAAGGCTTTTAGTGTCTTGTTGATGTTGTACAGTTTCAAGCACTTCAGTATCCATGTGTGGCATTGAGTCATAAGCTTTTCTGTAGTCAATCCAGGGAGTGCATAGGTTTGTGTCTGGTCTTAGCTGGTGCGTGCCAATTCCCTTCTGTGCCTCACTCAGGTACTGACCCACGTGCCTATTTTTCTTAGCCGCTATGATGCCTGACAAGAGCTTCCATGTTGTGCAGAGCCAGGTGATTGGCCGGTAGTTGGATGGATAGCTCATGTAGCCACGGGGCATAATGACTGTGTGATGCCTCCTTCTCCCATATGCTTGTCCAGTATTGCTCAGTCTCATCTCTGGGTGAATCTACTCTCTTTTTATTCCCCTGCCATTGAGAGAACACTTTGGATGTCGTGGTGGAGAATATCTTGATTATTGTCCTGGCCCAGCCTCAGGTATGAAGAAGTTATGATATTTCTGTGGTTTCTGTGGTTTCAGTTGGCTGATTTTTCTCTGAATTGCCTTGATCTTAGCTTCCAGCCTCCTCCTCCATTGGGGAAAATGCTTCTTATTACTTGTAGACTTGATCTTATAGCCAAGGATTATTGTGGCTGTAGTATACACCAGCTTATTGGTTTCTGTTAGTAGGGATACTTAGCAGTGCTGCATTCACATCTTCTAGCAGACTTTTAGAGGGTACTTTGTTACTAAGCCTTGGTAAGGGATGCAGGTCATAGGTGTCTAGCTTGGTCACAATCTTACTTCTCAGGTCAGCTGCCCATGTATTCAGTTCCTCAGGGCTTATCAATGGGGCTCAGCACCTATACTCGGATGGTGGGGATTATGGCATATCCCCCCTGACCTGTCGTCCTGGCTGCCCCTTGTCATAGCATCATTGTTGTATCTCATCAGTCTCTAAGTGTGATAGTATGTTTTGCTCTCAAATGTTGGAACACTGGGTTCAAAGTTTTTTCTTAGTCAGTTTGAATGGTGGCTTTCTTGTGTGTGTATATAAACTATTTGGAATAATTTTTTTTATCTTAAAATGAGAAGACAGTGTTTTGGGCAAGTTAAAGTTGGTCTCCTGTATGAACTCTCTGTAGATGTAGTTTTATTTCAGATGATGGGGGAGAGTGGGATAGTATGACGTAATCTTAGCAGACATTTTATTTTTCTTCTAGACTGGTCTTGTCTGAGTTTTGTTTCACGCCAAAGAAACAAGTTGGCCTCTGAGCAACATGTCCTTATCTTGTTCGGTGCTACAGTCGGGTATTGAAAAGCAAATGTCAGTCACTGACATGCTGTTTATACATTCACACACATGCATTCAGTGGTTTGGTCAGCTGTGGTGTTGTTAGTGATTTCCAGCTGATAGACAAACACAAAAGGACTTCTGTGTCTGGCGTCGACCACTCTCCTTTTCTCCGTTTATTCCTCAGGCCAAGTTCCTGTCCACCCTCTGACATTCCTCCATCCTTACTGAACCTCGCAATTCCTTCACTCTGATAGTCCAGTCTGCTGTGCTTCCTTACCTTTAAAGAACACATACATCAGCCTTCTTTTCTGTTATGACAGATGTACCAAATGCTATTTTTCAGACTCTTTCTTGGGGAATTTCCCCCAAAGCATTTATTCTCATTGATGAACAACTGCTGAATTTTGCACATTCTTAAGATACTTCACAATAAAGCTTACAGTCAGTTCAACTTTAATTTGTGCCGCATTAACTACAGCTTCATGTCAATTGTGACCACACTTTTCCATCCAACGTTTCAGATTTTCTATCCATCTCAAATCTCCAGACCATTGTTCTTAATTTGGCAAAGAAATATTGAGTTTCTGCTTTTCTTCCACCAAAAATTAAGTACCATCACTTGGCTGGTAGGGAGATTTATTACTTTCTGTCATCTTTTTACGTCAACTTTGACCCTTTTATCTTTTTTCTCACTTATTTCAGCCTCTGAAAGCCTTCTTAGACTAGAGGATAGTGCTCAAAATAACCGGGTGACACAAGGCAAGTTTAAGTATCTCGATTTACCACTAATAAAGCCGTATAAGGATGTAAAACATCTGGGAAACGTCTTGCAAGCCAGCAGCATCTACATAGTTGTTCATGGAACATTTACAGTCCTAACACTGTTATTGCATCACAGCTGATCTCTGACTTGAAGTGTCAGGCAAAGCTTTAACAGGGACATGCTGTACCAAAGAAATCTTTTTTTTTTTTTTTTACTTTGTTGCAGGCTTCTGATTATATCTCAAATTTATTGCCATATTTATTCTTTTTTAGGGTTATTTTAGGTTACCTTGTACTCGACAGCCACGGGAGAAGCTTTGTTAAGATCTTCAATAACTCGTGCAAGTTTAATATAATATTGACCACCCTGTTTCCACTGGCTCTGTCTTTTATCTTATTTTATTTATAGGGTTTTCCTAGATGTTTTCATCCTGGACCACAGTCTGGATTTTTTGGCATCAGCATAAAATATAAAATGGAATCAACATAAAAGCAACAGTAATATAACAGCCAAATGAAGTCATCCTACTGTAAGCAGAAAGCACTCTGTACAGTTGATAAATGTGACCATTTTGCAAGGCTAAACAGGAAGTGTTTAGGGTTCACCACCTTACAACCTTGGAGAGGCTCAAACAGTTTTTCTTTTAAATATCTCTTAGTGTCCTACAAGTGTTTTCAAAGACAACTGAGGTTTTCAAAGATGAATCACTCCAAACCACAAGTACTTGTTTTGACCTGCCAGATGTAGCAAATGGGTTTGACCTGTTGGACAACACTCAGCCGATGAATCTGTTTATATTTCATTGTACATTTGTCAGAGTCCAGCTGCAACAAACAACTAAAAGCTTTGAGCTTAGAGAAAAAAGCAGAAACTGAATGCCTTAAAAATGCAAAAGTAATAACAGTGCATGTTATATTTTAAGAAAAAGACTTGCTTTGGTTGATTTACTCAGACAGTGTTACTTGATGCCTGTGGTAGAAGATGGAGATGGAGAAGCGCCAGCAGTGCAAAGTGGTCCTAGAGGGGCTAGAAAACTTTGAAAACATCTACTCAAAATTATGCATTTTCCAGCCTTTTGAAGTGCATTTTAATAAATTCTTACGATTAATAAAGAAGCATAACATCAGTATATTATATATTTATTAAATGGTAGAACGCTGACTTACAACCAACCCTTTAAGCTGAACTTTATCTGAGATCATATTTGAAAATTGTATAACTTATTTTGTTTTTCTTTTTTACACACTGAGCACCATGAGTTTGTCCTGACTGCATCATACTGTACTTTTATCACAAAATATCATTTGCACCATAATTTGCATAATTTGCAGGCTACACTGAGAAATATACTAGGTAGGTAACACAGAACAAGTACAAAATTAGTGAAAACTTAAGGTGCAAATGAAATTTTATATAAAATAATGATTATGACAGTTATGATACTAATAATAATGATAAATAACAATAAATAAAAAATAATGTGTCTATAAAGCTATAGTACACTACAATCTATTTCATCAGAGAGTTTGTTATTTTTGTCAGATGTAGAGTTACTTGTTTTGGCTCTGAACTCCATCATTTGGTCTCTGTGGTTAGAACATTTACCAGGAGACAGCAGAGACTCATTTTGTTACCGGCAGGATGGCTGTAGCATTTGCTTCAAAATCAGTGCTAGTAAATACACATTCTGTATTTGAATGATACTTTAAGCTTGACGTGCTGTGGTGATGACAAAATTCCTTTAGGCACACGACTATGTTCTTCTTCACGCAGCCATTGGGATTTCTGTTTTTAAATGTCCCACCCAAAAAATAAACCAGGGCGTAAGCAGCAGTGTGTTACTGGTGTGACAGAAAGTGAGGAAATGAAGAAAGTGTAATTGAGTACATTTTTTTAACACATAATTTTTTTTGCAATTAATTATTTATAATTAACACATTAAAGTCCCAGTGCTAACTCATACTGATATCTTCAGGACAAAGCCACTTTTCTGTGGCATAAACCCACCACACTTTTAGTTCTCAAACAGCTTTGTGTTTACTCAGCAGAAAAATCAATAGTGGCGTCAAATGAGCCTGTGCAGAGCCAGGCCAGCTAGGCTAACTGCTCATGAATTAGCCAGTCAGGCTCAGGTGCATAGTTCTGCTGCATGGTATCGAAACTGGCATAAACAGGGTAGGCAAGACGGCACTTGTGAAATGCGGGACATTTTGGCAGCTTTTATTCAATCCAGGCATTCAGACAATGTGTTCTTGTCAGGTGCAGCGGAGAAGGAGACGAACCCAGAGCGAACCCAGAGCATATTGAGTTTAAAGAAAATAATTTGTTAAATAAAACACAAAACAAACCAACAAGCTGGCATGGCAGCAACAGAACTAAATAACAAAACCAAAAACGAGACATGAGCAAAAACCTGAGACACGAGGAGACATAGGACACGACGAGAAGAGAAACCGGACAGCACATGAAAGTGACAATGGACCAGTGAGCAGTGGAGGACATGACCAGGTTTTAAAGACAGAAGGAAATTAGTGGAAGTGGGCACAGGT
>JAOXNZ010000205.1:14723-26656 GCA_028566095.1 Kryptolebias brasiliensis
TTGAAGTCCAGTTGCTTTTGTTTTTAACCCTTTTTTGGATTTACCATGTCCTGGATGACTGAGAATCTACACCAGCACAAGAAAGAGCATGGTTCAGCCATGAACTTAACATAAGCGTGTATTATACACACCACCTCCATGCAACTCTGCATAGGATCAAGCTGGACTTTAGTTGACAGTCAACAGCATTATCTGCCACAACTATAACATTTATGATAAATAAACACTTGTTAAAACTAATGGAATACCATTCTTTAAAGGAATGGATATCACTCGCCGCCTTTCTTGCAAGGGCTTTAAACTAAGATCATGTTATGATGAGAAATGAGAGTTGTAGCAGTTTTGTTTAAACTTTACAAATAGGAGTATGTGCAATGTCATGCTCAGAGTACATGTTGAGGATGCCGGAGTTACAGCCACGTCCAAATTTTGCTCAGTATCTGTAATCTAGATTGGTATCTGTGACTGGTATCGAAGATGGCACCTTGAAAGTGGCAGTCCGTGACAGCAGCTCTCAACCTTTTTTTGCCTCATTTTTTTTTACCTTTCTAGTGAACTTATGACTTTTGTTCTCTTCGTTCTTTGTATTTTTCTTGTATACATCTTGTCAGAATGGACTTTACACATTTTCCTACATTGTTCAAGGCCCTGCTGATTATGTCTGCACTCTTTGCGCTAGGGAGTTGGGACCCTCAGCGCTGTCTCGTGTTTACATACACACAAGACCAGCTGCTAATGCTCCCCAAAGCATCATCATCACTGCCTGAAGTGAAACTCTCCATTCCAGAGGAAATCAGAAGGAAGCCCGTGGACACATAGCTGGAGAAAAGGTTAAAGCAGGGAGAAGATTCAGGCTTTCAGTCCCAAGCATCATTGTGGGGAAAGTAAGGTCACTGGCAAACAAAATAGATGTGTTGTGGGCACTGATTAAGACTGAGAGGGAGTACCATGAGAGCAGCATTTTGTGCTTCAATAAGATGTGACTGAACAGAGATGTTCCAGAGCACAGTGCCTTCATACCTGGCTTCAGGACAGTTTGAGATGACAGAGATGTTGCGCTGACAGGTAAGAGGAGAGCTTAAGGAATTGCTGTGAATAAATAAGAACGATGATACAATCCTGGGCATCTGGACATTAAAATCTTAGCCATAAGAGTGCATCCATATTATTTCCTGCAAAAGCTCTCCTCCACTTGACTTATCAGTTAACATCCCACCATTAGCTGATGAGCCAGTGGCTTCTGATGTCATCCACTCTGTCGCTAAGTCACAGGCCATACAACCAGAGTTTTTTGTAATCATTACTGGTGATTTTAAACATGCCAGTTTGGACTCTACTGTCCCAAACTGTTCTGATTGTTCCATGTTTTCATAACAGAGCGCTTAGCTCTCAGACTGCAGGTTTATTTGTTGTTCCTAAAGTTTCTAAAAGTAGAATGGGAAGCAGAGCTTTCAGTTATCAAGTTCTTCTCTTGTGTTTGTTGTCTGGATTGGTAGTGAAGTTTGTTTTCTTCTATGTTGCATAAATGTTAGTTTAGCTGTTTTTCTGAGCATCTTCACCAGAAATCAGAACTGAGGACAACTGGTTCCTGAAGTTTACTGCGCATCACAGCTAGGTGAGGGTTTTGTATCCAAACCTTAGAGCAGGGGTATCAAACTCCAGGCCTCAAGGGCAACTGTCCTGGAAGTTTTAGGCTTTTCTGCTCCAACACACCTGATTCAAATGGTTTAATTAGCTCCTCACTAAATCATAAAGTTCTCCAGAAGCATGTCCACAAGTCATTCATTTAAACCAGGTGTTTTAAAGCAGGAACACATTTAAAACATGCAGGAGATCGGCCCCCAAGGAACAGAGTTTGACATGTGTGCCTTAGAGCAGTGATCCGTAACTCCAGTCCTCAAGGAACACTGTCCTGCATGTTTTAGTTGTTTCTCTGCTTTGACACACCTGATTTAAGTGAGTGATTAACAGGCATCTGCAGAACTTGAAGACATGCTAAAGAGCAGAGAAACAACTAAAACATGCAGGATAGTGTTTCTCGAGGACTGGAGTTGGGAATCACTGCCTTAGAGTAACCCAATAAATCAGTCTAATGACCTAATGACTGAAACAGTAAGAATCAACTGTGTTTAGCTGATATACTGGAGCAGATCAGGTAGCTTACATACCTGCTCCACCTGTTGCTGCAGCTGCATTTTCTGAGTGCGGTTCAGACAGAGAGCTGGGCAGTTCTGACCCGGCAGCACCAACACAGAGGCAACAGTGTTGGGTGGTGGGTTGGATGTATTGGTTGTGTCCTGCAGGGCTCTCCTCTGCTGTCGAGCTTCATATTGTTTTCGGACTGTCTGCCGTCGCTCTGTTAGCATTCCAGCTAATGGAGCCTCAAAACTACAGAAAGCATAAAGAAAAAACATTCTGTAACAAAGTGTATCACACTGTCATTTAACTTGGAACTCATCCCAGAATTTCCAACATATTATGGGTTAGTGTTTTAACCCATAATATTTTAGTTCAGAATCAAACACTTTCTGTTGATTGATACTGAGATGTTTCTTCACCTCATTTGGTTTATCTGTGGTACAGAGAAAAAATAATTTATTTTCCTGTTGATTCTGTAAGTTTGCTCTCTGAATAGTCAGAAAATTTTAATATAGTTTTATTTTAATTAAGAGAATATCAATTAAAAATAAAAAACACATCAAGTTTGAAGGTTATTCAAAATGTTTATGCTTCTTTTCTACAAACAAAATCAAATGTCACCAAATACTGTACTATCAGTATTGATTATTGAACCGTTAGCATTAGTAAGAATTTTTATTATTGTGACAATACTAGTTTTTAACAGGTGTTCTCACTTCTGCAAAATGAATCTGATAGAAAACTATTTGCTTCAACTTGAAAGGGGTGGAACTTAAAACTGGATGCAGTTGGCAATAGGATGTTTCCTCTTAGCTGGACTCTTCTTATGTAATCTTTGGTAAGCAGAAGAAGCAGCAGTGGAAATTTCTCTTCCTCCCAACCCAAACAGTGACAGCACTGCTCTGCTGCACCGTCCCAACAGGAGGACCAACTAACTGTAGGAGTAACCCATAGACTGTAGGAGCAACTGGTTGACCATAGGAGTGAGTGAGTGACTGACTGACAGTAGGACAGACCGATTGACTGTACCAGCGACCGACTATGGGCTCAACCAACCATAGCTCTAACATTAGAACAGACTGACCATTGGACTGATTCACAGACCATAGGAGCTGACAGGAGGACCGACCAACTGAAGGCACATCACACGTGACATCGCACCATCTGCAAAAAAAAACCTTGGAAAAAATTATTGAATCACCACTCTTGAAGGATGTCTTTCTGGCATTGATAATAAAAAGAAAAATGTATAACCTTTGTAGTAAGTCACATTTCCTTTTTTTTTTTGATCAAGCAAAGAAAAAAAATATGGAATCACTCAATTTCAAGAAAAAAACTAGAACTGCAAGCAGTTATCATTGGAGTTCAAGCCTCCTTATGAGTTTCAATCTTTAACTTGCACCTCTGACAGAGCTTCAACTGTGTCCCAGCTGAGATGGGGTACATTGAGTCTGAGTGGTTCATATTCTGCACTGCTATAGTCGAGGCGGCTGCCCTAAGCTGTGGTTGCAAGGTTGTCGGTCCCTCTTGTGGCGGCCATCCTCGAACCCAGTGGTGGACTCCGGGGCTGAGGGAAGCCGTAAAGCAGAAGATGATGTCCTATTGGGCCTTGTTAGCTAGTAGGACTCCAGAGGCAGCTGAGGGGTACCAGCGGGCCAAGCGGGCTGCAGCCGTGGCTGTTGCTGAGGCAAAGGCTCGGGTGTGCGAGGAGTTCCGTGAGGGGTTGGATTTTGAGGGCTGTCTTGGTTAACTTGCCCTTGCAACATTGTGTAGACATGGAGGCAGCACCACTGGATTGGCAGACTGGGGTGGTGGTTCCAGTTTTTAAGAAGTGGGACAGACAGGGGAATCGCTCAGCCTCGCTCTTAAGATCTATTTAGGGGTGCTGGAGAATAAGGTCCAGTCGATAGTAAAACCTCAGATTCAGGAGGAACAATGCAGATTCTGCCCTGGCTGTGGAACACTGGACCAGCTCTTTACCATTGGTAGGGTCCTTAAAGGGACATGGGAGTTTGCCAAACCAGTCTACATGTATTTAGTTGACTTGGGGAAAGCAGTTAACAGCATACCCTGTGTGGGGTGTTTCGTAAGTATGGAATTGAGGGTCCATTACTATAGGCCATTTGGTCTGGTTTGCATTGCTGGCAGTAAGTCAGAACTCTTCAGGGTGAGAGTTGGACTTTGCCAAGGCCACTGTTGTCACCAATTCTGTTCATGACTTTTATAGACAGAATGTCTTGGTGCAGCCAGTGTGGAAGGGGTCCAGTTTGGTGGTCTCAAGATTCCATCTCTGCTATTTGCAGGTGGTGTGGTCCTGTTGTCATCATTGTGCCAAAATCTCCAGCTTTCACTATAGCAGTGGTAGGCAATCCTGCTCCTCGAGTGCCACTATCCTGCATGTTTTACTTGTTTCCCTGCTTCAACATACCTGGTTTCAATCAGTGGGTGATTACAGGAAGAGGTAGATTAACCACTGAATCAGATGTGTTGGAACAGGGAAACAAGTAAAACATTCAGGATAGTGGCACTCGAGGACCAGGGTTGCCTACCCCTGCTCTATAGCGATTCATAGTTGAGTGTAAAGCAACTGGGATGAGGATCAGCACCTTCAAATCTGAGGCTACGGAAGACCCCAGGACACGCTGGGGAGACTATGTCTCTTGGGAACACCTTGGAATCCTCCTGGAGGAGCTGAAACAGATGGCTCTGGGAAGATCTGTCTGGGCCTCCCTGCTCAAGCTGCTGCCGCCGGGACCTGACTCCGGAACAACAGACAGTCAATGGATGGAGGGATGGAGTTTCAAAGCTATTCAACTTTAAAGCTTGGAGAAAAAGTGAAAAGTAGGTTTTGCAAATTTTGCGACATAGCAAAAATCCTTTTAAGTAGAAATGAGCGTGGCCTATACCAGTGCAGGGAACATGTGTATATATAAGGTTTTGAATTGTTCATCTTACGGTTTAAATGTTACAGGACACAATGCAAAAAGCTCAATGATAGCACCCACTATAGGTGGCCATATACAAGTATTTTTGTGAGCTGCATACACAAGCCCTAGTTAATCCCATGTAAATATAATTCTAAAACTCACAGCAGTTTGGGTTGCAGTATGACTTTTATTTATAGAAGAAAAATAAAAAAGGTAAGTTCTTTCAGCTGCTCCCTTCTTCAGGGGTTGCCACAGCGCGCAAACTCGCCGGAACGATTTGGCAATTGTTTTACGACGGATGCCCTTCCTGCCGCAACCTGGGCTCGAACCTGCAACCTCAGGATTACAAGAACTGACCACCAAGCCACCGCAGCCCCTATAGAAGAAAAATACAAATAATAAATAATAATAATGAACGGAACAGTTGGAATAGGGTTGCATGCTCCACTGGAAGCTTGAAAACGCTGCTTTGCAGCCACGTTCCCTTGTCTCCTTGGGTTTGGACCCTTAATTATGTTAAAAACACTACACCATTAGTAACACCTCTGGCTTTTATAACAGCTTGAATTCTCAGAGGCATGGACCTAACTAATGACAAACAGTACTCTTCATCAATCGGGCTCACTGTTGTTGCTAGATCAGCTTTGCAGGTTGGAGTCTTGCCACTGACCATTTTCTATAAAGTTCCACCAGAGATTTTCAACTGGATTGACATCCGGACTATTTGCAGGCCATACAATTGACAATATATGTCTTTCTTGTTCTTAAAGGAATGTTTTTGTTCTTTGCCCAATGCCAAGATGCATTACCATCTTGAAAAATGAAGTCATCATCACCAAACACCCTTTCAACTGATGGAATAAGAAAAGTATCCAAAATTTCAATGTAGACTTTGACATTTACTGAAGATGTAATGACTGTCATCTCCCCCATGCTTTTACCTAACATGCAACCCCAAATAATCAATGACTGTGGAAATGTTTTCTTCAGGCCGTCATTTTCAGAAATTTCATTGGACCCTCACCAAACTAAATGAATTATTTACCATTATGAAGATGTTTCATAATCCTCTTTTTTGTTTCAACTGACATCTCTCATGTTGGAAAAGAAAAGATTCATGTCAATCCACTTTTTGCAACAGATCTCCAAGGTGTGAGACTCTTTTTAACCTAAAGAGTAATTAGTAGATTTATTCTGATGCATGTGTTTGTTTCAGAATGGCAAATTCCATAATATTTTCCTCAAATTTGAGTGATTCCATTAAAAAAAAGTACTTCTGACTGACTACAGCAATTACATTTCTTCCTCCTTCATTGTTTAATGCCAGAAGGTTGGAATTTCAAAAATGATAGTTTTGTTGCATGTCTGTGATTTATTTCTTATGCAAAATTAAACTACTGAAAGAATATGCTCCAAGAGTGGTGATTCCATATTTTTTTGCCAGGGGTTGTATAACATGCTGGTGTCTCAATCATCCAGGATATGGCAAATTCAAAAAGTAAAAAAATAAAATAAAGCAACTTGACTTCTACTTTGTAGTTGAAGGCATTCTGCTTCACCATCTGTCAAGAGAGATGCTTTGGTCTCTTTCATGCATGTGACCATGGCATTTCTCTTGTGAGCCAGGCAAACAAAGACCCTAACGACCCTTCATTGGGAAGAGAGTGAGATTAATCTGCATTTGAATTTAGGTGCATAAACGGAGCAGCTCATGAAATTTAAAACCTTAAACTCCACACTCTCCAGTTTTAAATTGAGAGAGAATTGGAAGTGAAACTTCTTCAAGTACAAAATAGAAGTCCAGATGCCACCCCCCCCCCCCCCTTTTTAACAATTTGGAACACAGTCTAACTTTTAGGGTGGTAGAAATGTGACATTTCACTATATCAACAATTTAAAAAGAATTAATTTAGAGTATGTTTGACAGCATGCTCAACAACGAGATGTCAAAAGTGGCTTTGGTGAACAATGTGAATGTGGCTCCATTTGTTCCATACTGGTCAGCCGGCACATCAGTTGGCTAGAAGTTATGATGAGCAGAGAGAAAGGTGCTTTGTCTCTTTCATAAAAAAAAAGTTTATTATCTGTAGGAGGTGTCAACTTAAAATAAAATCCCAAATCCGATGAAGTTGGGACGTTGTGTAAAATATAATACAATGATTTGCAAATCCTTTCCAACCTATGTCCAATTGAATACACTACAAGGACAAGATATTTAACATTCATACGGATAAACTTATTGGTTTTTTTGCATATATTCACTCATTTTAAATTTTATGCCTGCAACACGTTCCAAAAAAGCTGGGACAGGGGCATGTCTATCACTCTGTTACATCACCTTTCCTTTTAACAACACTAAATAAGCGTTTTGGAACTGAGGACACTAATTGTTGAAGCTTTGAAGGTGAAATTCTTTCCCATTCTTGCTTGATGAACAACTTTAGTTGCTCAACAGTCCGGGGTCTCCGTTGTCGTATTTGTCATATTTTGCGCTTCATAATGCGCCACACATTTTCAATAGGAGACAGGTCTGGACTGCAGGCAGGCCAGTCTAGTACCCGCACTGTTTTACTACGAAGCCACGCTGTTGTTAACACGTGTAGAATGTGGCTTGGCACTGTCTTGGTGAAATAAGCAGGGATGTCCTTGAAAAAGATGTTGCTTGGATGGCAGCATATGTTGCTCCAAAACCTGTATGTACCTTTCAGCATTAATGGTGCCTTCACAGATGTTCAAGTTACCCATACCATGGAGACTAACACACCATCATACCATCAGAGAGGCTGGCTTTTGAAGTATGCGCTGATAACAATCCAGACAGTCCTTTTCCTCTTTGTCCCGGAGGACACGACAACCATGATTTCCGAAAACAATTTGAAGTGTCGACTCATCACACCACAGGACACTTTTCCACTTTGAGTCAGTCAATCTCAGATGAGCTTGGGCCCAGAGAAGCCGGCAGCGTTTCTGGGTGTTGTTGATATATGGCTTTCTCTTTGCATGGTAGCGTTTTAACTTGCACTTGTAGATGTAGCAATGAACTGTGTTCACTGACAGTGGTTTTCTGAAGTGTTCCTGAGCCCATGTGGTAATATCTGTTACATGATGATGTCGGTATTTAATGCAGTTCTGCCTGAGGGGTCGAAGGTCACGGGCATTCAATGATGGTTTTCGGCCCTGCTGCTTACTTGCAGAGATTTGTCCAGCTTCTCTGAATCTTTTGATGACATCATGGACTGTAGATGATATCCTTAAATTCCTTGGAATTGTACGTTGAGAAACGTTCCTAAACTGCTGGACTATTTTTCTCACACAGTTGTTGACAAAGTGGTCTGTGGACCTGTGGAATGCACCAAACAGGTGCTTTTGTTGCATTCTTCAACTTTCTCAGTCTTTTGTTGCCCCTGTCCCAGCTTTTTTGGAATGTGTTGCAGGCATCGAATTCAAAATGAGTGAATATTTGGGGAAAAAAACAAAGTTTATTTGTTTGAACATTAAATATCTGGTCTTTGTAGGTTATTCAATTGAATATAGATTGAAAAGGAAATCATTGTATTCTGTTTTTATTTATGTTTTACACAACGTCCCAACTTGATTTGAATTGGGGTTGTAGATCTAAGTGGGACATACAGAGTACAACCAGTTAATATACACTTAAAATGGTGTTTAAATTATGCTACTCAGCGCACAACAGTGGTGTAATTATATAAAAAGAGAGAAGAAGGTCACCGATCAACCGCTGGAATCCAGAAAAATGAAATATGAAGGCTGATATCTTGATGGTAGTAAGAGAAAAGCATGTTTGTTTGAAAACTGCCAGCTGACTGTATAACTGGGAAAAAAAAAATCTATTAAGTTGAAACATTACACCCCAGTCAGGTTGGTCAGTTTTTAAAAATAAAACAATTATTATCAGAAAGAAAAATCACATAAGAAAACATTAGTGAAGAATAAAACAGTAAAACACTAATACTGTCACAATATTGAAGCCTTGTTTGTTTTTATATACTCTAAATATTGTTGTTAAAGGTTCTAAAAAGTGATCACTTTTTGTTTATTGTTTACTATTCCAGAGCCGATGAGCCATTAATTTTTATTGTTCTAGAAAAGTATAGTTCCTGTTTGTTTTTATTGAGAATTTTTTTTTTTTTTACTGATAACAAATTACTTAAAGAAAAACAAACAAAAAAACAACAGCATGTAATTCATGATGTTTTCTGTCAACTAAACATGACTCTTTTTGCTTCAGCTGAATGGGATTGGTAGTTTTTCTTCCTCATGAGGATGCAACAAAATGAAAAGTTTGAGAACCACTGGGACTTGGTTTAACTCAGCTGTTCCCCTGGACTCAGTGATCTTTATTATTTATTTTATTTTTTGTTGCAACAGTCACCAGAAAACTTTGGGTTGACTTTCCAGGAAAACAGGGAGTGTGGTAAAGAGGTGAAGAAGAGAGTCCAGGCAGGACGGAGTGGATGGAGAAAAGTTTCAGGAGTGATTTGTGACAAAAAGGTGGCAGCAAAGGTCAAAGGAAAGGTTTACGAGACAGTGGTGAGAGCAGCTATGTTGTATAGTTTGGAGACAGTGGGACTGACAAAAAGACATGAGACAGAACTGGACGTGGCAGAGCTGAAGATGTTGAGGTTCTCCTTGGGAGAGACAAGGATGGACAGGATTAGGAATGAGGTCATCAGGGGTACAGCACAGGTTGAAGGACTGGGAGATAAAGTTTGTTTGCTTGTGCATCTCTACAAATTTCCTCAACATATTAAAGTAGTGGTGTTACCGTAAAGCCTGAGGAACATTAAACTTAGGAGCAGTCGCTGATTGAGCCTCCAGCTCTTCATCCTCAGCTGGTACATCATCTTCCTGGAGCTGCACAGTGAACACATGTCAAACGAAATCAATACTTATAATAAACAAAAAGAAAACCATCAGATTTGTTGATATTTACTGTAACAATAGTAAGGTTGTAAACAATGTAATCTCACACAAAAAAAGTTTAGCTAAAAACAAAGAAATAAACTCACTGTTTCAAAAAGTTCTTCAAGAAGCTCATTGACTTCCTTTTCTAAAAACCAAAAACAACTTGAGTTTAGAGTGAGAGCACAACAAACAACAACAAGCAGCATCTGAGTGGCTGAAAAATTCTCCCCCCTAAACAGCCAATGTCACCTACTGGTTATCTGGACAGCCCGGTCCGTCCTGTAGTCCTCCAGGTCTGGTTCATCCAGATCGTCCAGGAAATTGTACTCAGGGTCATCATCATCGTCACCTTCATCTGAAAAAGAAACAGAGCCAAAACAACAGAAATTTCTTGTCAGCACAGACACTTCCTGTTGGTGCAGACACTTCCTGTTGGTGCAGACACTTCCTGTTGGTGCAGACACTTCCTGTCAGCACAGACGCCTCCTGTTGGTTAAGACACTTCCTGTGAGCACAGACGCTGACAACAAATGTCTTAACCAATAGGAAAAGTTTGTGCTCCCAGGAAGCGTGTTAACCAATGATTAAGACATTTTCTGTTGATAAGACATTTTCTGTTTGTTAAGACATTTCTTGTCAGCACTAATACTTCCTGTCAGGATCATGTAACAACAGCTGCTCACATGATCATTCACTTTGATCTGAACCTGATCACGTCTTGTTTTGATCTCCAAATGAAAATTTTAAACATAGCTATCTCTCCTCACCCCACCTCATTCTACACCTCCTGACCCAATGACATTATCAATACCTTAGCACTGATTTTAAACATGATTCATCAATCCACCCATCCAAGCATTTATCTTCTTCCGTGTGGTTGGGTCGGGGAGGCAACAGATCCAGAAGGGAAACCCAAATCACCCTTTACCCAGGATCCCTCTCTAGCTTTTCCTGGGGGATCCCAAGGAGGTGGTGTTCCTGGGCCAGAGAGGATACATTATCCCTCCAGAGAGTTCTGGGTTTGCCCAGAAGGTGACTAGGAGGTATTCTAATCAGATGCCCAACCTACCTCAGCTGACTCTTTCTGATGCAAAGGATTAGCGACTCTACGAGTTCCCCCCAAATGATAGAGCTCCTCACCTTTTTTCCAAGGCTGGGCATGGCCACCCTACAAAGGAAGCTCATTTCAACAAATTGGATTCAGGATCTCATTCTTTTGGTCATGATCCAAACCTCATGGGTTGAAACACAAACCAGTAAATGAAGAGTTTTGCCCTTCAGCTCAGCTTCGTCACCCCAACAGACCTTCATTATTGCAGACAAGGCCCGAATCTGATCTGAAGGTCCATCTCTTCCTCTATCCTACCATCACTGATGAACAAGAGGCCCAGATACTTGAACTCCTATACTTCAGTCAAAAGTTACTCAAGACCATTCTACCTTTTTCTAGTTGGGAACCATCGCCGCAGACTTAAAGGAGCTGACTTTCATCCCAGCTGCTTAACACTCAGCTGTGCACTATCTAAGTGGACATTAAAGATCATGGTCTGAAGATGTTAACAGAACCACATCTTCTGCAAACAGCAGAGAGGAGACCCTGAAGATTCAAAACCAAACACCCTCTTCTCCATGACTCCATCTTGTAATCCTGTCCATAAACACCACAAACAATAGACTTATATGTTAATACTACACCAAGTGTATCCACCATGCCTTGTTGTTGCAAACTGAAGGCAGCAAGACCTGGTTTATGAACAATGCCATTTTGTATTTTTTAGAACCAGAATCTGTGCACTAGGGATGTGAGGTTTTAAACCCCACCCTAATTTCAGCTAAAATATTAGAAACATGAATATATGAACATATAGCAGCAACATAAAAATAAGGTGAATCAACAAGAGTCAACACCTGAAAAAAATTATCTGAGCTGTATTTTTATGT
>JAOXNZ010000210.1:107002-122475 GCA_028566095.1 Kryptolebias brasiliensis
TGCATGACAATGCTAGGCCTCATGTGGCTGAAGTGTGTCAGCAGATCCTGCATGATGAGGGCATTGATGTTATGGACCGGCCTGTCCGTTCCCCAGACCTGAATCCAATTGAGCACATCTGGGACATCACGTTTTGGTCAATCCTGTTCAGGGGCTAACTGATGCTCTAATCTAGGTCTGGGAAGAGCTAGGCAGACAGGAAGACCCTCTATGAGTAAGCAGCATGTGATTAAAATCTAATTAATCAGTAAGTAATCGTAATTAATGAGTAATTAAGTGTGTGATTAAAATAGATCAGTAAGTAATCGTAATTAATGAATAATTAAGTGTGTGATTAAAATAAATCAGTAAGTAATCGTAATTAATGAATAATTAAGTGTGATTACAATCTAATTAATCAGTGAGTAATTGTATTACATGAAAGTATTAACCATTGTGTTTGTAGTGTGTATAAAGACCACAGCTTTAAGGCAGGTGACAGGTCAAAGGTTAAAAGGGGGCAAGAGCAGTTGATTTTAACTCTTTTTAGCAAATTGCTTATGCTGCTGAGCTACAATAATTACTAATAAAATTTGCAAAGCATGGAAAGACAATATTCTGTGTGGGATTTCCATCAGTTTCACTGAGTTCTCCTGAGTTAATTTATTCAAGTTCTCACGTGGTCACAAAACAACACCTATGGAAGTGGGATTTTCCTGGAGTAAATTTATTTGAATTTTCACAAGATCATGGATACAAACCCCAAAGCAGAAGGATGATTTGGGAGGGATTTTCATCAGTTTTACTGAGTTTTTCGGAGTAAAATTATTTGAATTTTCACAAAGTCATGGATACAAAAAGCCTGGTTCTGTAATTCTTGGGAGGTTTTGCAAAAAGAAGTTCAGCACAATAAGCAATTAAAATATCACCCTGAAATCCTATTCCTGGATTTCGAAGAAACCAGACTGGCTGTCGCAAAGTCGAGGAAGTGGATGGTCTTAACCTGAGAGCTTGTTGGATTATTATCGGTCCTCAGCTGCTGGAAAGATTTTTCCTTCAAGGGAAGCAGGGTGAATCTCAAGGAAAGAAGACCGTAATTTAGTCTGGGTTAACCATTTCCCCGCAATCAGCTTATTTAAGGTCAGTTATAGTGTCATTTGGGTAAGACCCAGGGTCCAGGACTGTTTTTTTAACTTTTGAAGGTAAGCTGAAGGGAGCAATTCCCGTCAGACGACACAGCACATTCAACTTTGTACAGAACAAAGTATTCAATGAGAATATTTCATTCATTTAGATCTAGGATGGGTTATTTGAGTGTTCCCTTTATTTTGTTGAGCAGTGTACATGAGCTTGAGTTCAAAAGGAATGTTCTGCTTGAAAATATCTTGTAAGGCATTATTTATCTCCTTCCAGTAATCTTTTATAATTGGGCAGTCCCAAAAAACATGATAGTAGTTTGCATTTTGATTTCTGCATTTTCTCCAACAAGTAGGAGGATTTCCATCATAGTGGCATTTCTGAGCAGGTGTGATAAAGAATCTTACAAGGTTTTTCCACCTAAATTCTTGCCATACTAGTGATTTATTATATGTCCACTGGTATCTCCATATTATTCTCCATTCTTCCTCTGTTATTGTTAAGTAGCCCTCTCTTTCCCACCTTGCTTTAATATGAAGGGTCAAATCGTTTTTGAAATCTTGTAGGTCTTTATAAATAAGTGAAATAATTTATCCTTCATTTTTGACTTATTTGCATTAATACAAATTTCCATTAGGTTTATAATCTTGTCAGTAATTGGTTTAATTTTTAAGTTAACAAAACTTCTTATTTGTAAGTATCGGTAGAAGTCCTGTTTATCCAGAAGATATTTTCTCTTGAATGTTTCAAAATTGTTATTCTGCAGAGAGCAGTAATCCCTTTGGATGTCCAATCTTTAAATCTGGCATCCAGTATGTTTGGTGTAAAGTCTGTGTCATATGCAATCCATTTTAAGATCACAATTTCATTCTCTAATGTATTTTCTTTTACGATGGTGTTCCACACTTTAAGGGTTGCTCCCATCCACCGGTTATCTATATTATTTATGAAACTTTGTAGGTCTGCATCAGCCAGAGCTGCCTATACAGGAATGGGTGTTGCCTTTGTTTCAAAATTTTTCCATTGGGCATTATATTTTGGCTCGCACCAGTATATCAGTGTTTTTATTATGCTGCTAAATAATAATCCCTAAGGGAAGGTAATCCCCAACCTTCCTTTTTCTTTTCCAATTGTAAGACCTTACATCCAATTCTGGGTCTTTTACCTTGTCAAATATACCTTGATAATAATTTGTCCCATTCATTCAAAAAGTTCTGGTTAATTTCAATTGGTAAGGTTTGGAATAAATATATCAGACTGGGCAGTATGTTCATTTTAACTGAGTCAATTCTAGAGCTAAAACTTAGAAAAGGAGTAAGATTCCATCTTGTAATATCATCTTTGACTCTTTTTTGTATAGGAATATAATTGTATTCGTATAGTTTTTGGAGGTCTTTTGGTATGATAATGCCTAGGTACGTAAAATGGTCAGTGTTCCAAGTTAAGGAGTATCTGTTTTGGATTTCCTGCGGTTGACTATAATTGTAAGATAGCAACTGAGTTTTGTTCATATTAATTTTGTATCGTGATAATTGACCAAATTGTTCGATTAATTGCAGTAAGATTGGTAGAGAGTGGGTTGGTTGTTCTACATATAATATTTATTCCTTTAATATCCTTATTTTGCCTTATCAATTGGGCAAATTGTTCTCTTTTTTTTTTTTGGCAAATGGTTCTAAGTATAATGCAAAAAGCAATGGTGACCACGCGCACCCATGTCTTGATCCTCTTTCTAGAGTGATTCTGTGAGATAAATGTCCATTAACTTTTATTCTAGCTGTAGAATTATTGTATAATGCCTGTATTGCTTTTATTATTATATCATGTAGTCCAAATTTGTGTAAAACCCTGAAGAGAAAATTCCAATCAACTGAATCGAATGCTTTTTCCGCATCTACACTGATTATAAGGGCTTTCAATTTATTCTTTTGTATGTCATCTATGACATGTAAAGTCCTCCGTATATTGTCCTGTGTTTGACGTTGTCGTATGATTCCAGTTTGGTTGTTGTGTATTGGAGAAGGAAGGAATGCTTCCATTCGTCTGGCCATAATAGAAGTAAAAAGTCGGTAGTCGGTATGATCCGCAATCCAGTTTATCTTTACCTTCTTTATGTATTACTGAGATTATTGCCTCCTTACAACTTCGTGGTGTTTAAGCATTTTTTAAAACCCAGTTTAATGTAGGGAGGAGGATTGGAATCAGCTCTCTGAAATTCCTTAAAAAATTCTGCTGTGTAACCATCTGACCCTGGCGATTTACACGGTTTTAATCTACTCATTGCATTTTTTAATTCTTTTTCCGTGTTATCTAATGTCATTTTTCTGTTCTGTTCTTCGTTTATAGAAGGTAGTTCTAGTGAGTTCAGATATTCATCAATTTGGTCAGTAGTTCCTTCAGATATTTTTGAATATAAGGTTTTGTAAAATATTCCAAATGCTTTCTGGATTTCATTCAATTTACTCTTTAACACTTTTGTTTTTGGGTTTCTGATTCTATGGATTGTATTTTCAGCTGTTTTCTTTTATAGTTTCCATGCCAACACCCTCCTAGATTTTGAGCCACCTTCATAATGTCTCTGTTTAAGAAACATAAGGTTTTTCATATTTCCCATATTGCCATGTCGTTTATTTCATTTCTGGTTGTTTTGATTTCTTCCAGTATATCTGGTGTGCAGTTTTGTTTGTGCTTTTGTTCTAGAGATTCCAATTTTTTATGCAATTCTTCTGATCTTTTGATTCTTCATTTTTTCAGATGTCATGACATTGCTATAATTGTTCCCCTCAGGACCACTTTAAGGGTGTCCCATAGAATGGGAGGCAATACTTCTCCATTGTCATTAAAATCTAAAAAATAACTGTTTAAATAACTTATTTGCTGTTTAAACCAAGGATCATTAAGCAGTCCTGAATTTAGTTTCCATATATTATTTCTCTTTTGTAAGCCAAGATCAACAGTTAAATATACACTCATATCTTATACTTATATCTATTGTTCTATGTAAATGTAAAAAAATAATAAATTCTTGTGTATACTGAATAGAGGGCTGAATAGTGTGTCCATATATTATTCCTCTTTCGTAAGCCAAGATCAACAGTTAAATATACACTTATATCTTATACTTATATCTATTGTCCTATGTAAATGTAAAAAAAAAATAAATTCTTGTATATACTGAATAGAGGGCTGAATAGTGTGCGTAGTCCTTTTTGTTGGGGTAAAAGTCTCTCCATATGTCTATCAGACCAGCTTCCTCAAAAAGTATGTTTTGTTTATGTAGGGGTTCTTTTTGGTAGGTTTTCTCCCTAGAAGAATCCATCTTCGGTTGCAGACGTATATTTAAGTCCCCTCCACAGATCAGAACACCCTGTGTTTCTTTTACCATTTTATTTATTATTTTCTTACAAAATTCAATGTCACTCCCAGGGGGAGCATATATATTGAATAATGTAAGAGGGTTTCCCTCCACATTGCTTCTTGCCAATTCAAACCTGCCTTCCTTATCTGTTAGTTTGTTTAATTTTTAAAAATGTATCTTATTTGAGATAAGAGTAGCCACTCCCCTTCTATGTCTTGATTTATATGAGGAGAAGAATAAGTAGTTGAACCCCATTCTCCTTAATTTTTCATGTTCACTTTTGTTTAGGTGGGTTTCTTGTAAGTATACTATGTGAGCCTGTTCCTTCTTCATTTTAGACAAGATTTTACTTCATTTAATTGAGTTAAGCAGGCCATTAACAATGAAAGTAATTACCTTTATCTTATTGTTAGCTATAACTGACTGTCTTGTACAGCATCTTTACAAGTTTGATAACAGACCCCAACAAATCCACTCTCAGTTTATGTATGACAATAACTTAATCATAAAGAACAAAAAAGAAACCTGCGAGTCCAAGTTTGGGGTCCTGAACAAATTACCTTGAACTTGGAAAGGAAAACCATCTAGCCATGGGGAAAATCCTCCCTTTTAAATGAAGGGGGGAGGGGGTCCCCAACTTCGCTGCAGCTATTTTTGTCCATAATTTTTGTGTGCGTTCCTCCTCAGTACACTTTTTTTTGTCTAAGTTGGGGATAGGGAATATGTCAGATATCACAGCTATAATGTGTCTAATTCAGAGCAATCTAACTAACTTAGAACAAATCGTCTTTTTAATTTATGCTGTCTTGATTACTCATTGATTATTTAGCTTACCAGCATTTATTGTATCTATTCAGAGGTCCTCTTGGGGGGAAGTGGTTTCTCTTCTGAACTCATGAAGTCTCTCCCTGATGTTCGTCTCTCGCTCCTTTGTAGCCTCCGCTGCTGTCTGGTAAAGTCGTGTTCCTCCCTCGTAAAACACTCGTAGATTAGCATAGATCTCTCGTAGATGATCCTTCTGATCCCTCAGGCACATTGTATATCCGGATGTTTTCTCTTCGTGATCTCCCTTCCTGGTCGATCAGTTTTTCTTGTTGTTGGTTTATCAGATCGATCGTTTTACTCAAAATCTGCTCCATGTTTGTGTACGCTCTTCCACCACATCAATTCAGTCTTCTGTCTCTTTTATTTTTTGGTGTACGTTGGTAAGTTCTGACTTTATATCATTTAGCTGTTGTTTTGTGTCTTTTCAGAACTCCCGTATCTCCCCCAAAATTTGCACTAGCCCGATCGCGTCAGTGGAGAGCGTATTAGCATTAGCTTCATCATGGTGCTGCTGTGTTGGTGAGCCACTTGCCATCTTTCTTTCCTGTGCAAGTTGTTTGTTTGTGGTTTTCTTGTTTCCGTCCCTTTTCCCCATTCGAGACCCCCTTACAACCTCCATTTTACTCATATTTTGTTATGTTTGGCAAGTTATGAAGGTCAATTTAAGATTTTTCAGAGGAGCAACCAGCTTAAGCTGCCATGTCGAAAGATGACGTCCAGACTCTCTTGTTCAAATTGTGATTAACTGTGCTGTGTGTTGTCTTAATATGATGATCAGGTAAAACTAATGACTCTGGTGCCTGGTGTATTACCATTTTTTATCATCTCAACTGTAGAAGTAAACATTGGTGTCTGTAATAAAAAATAAATCTCATCTGGTAGGCATTAAAAAGGAATAAAACTCAAACAACAGAAGACATTTGTAATGGTTATGGATCTGTTAGACTAAAGATTCTGTTATTAGTATGAGAGAAGATAGAAAAGAACTGAAAGCTAAAATTGTTCACAATTCTGGCTTTTGTTTGTCTTACCTCCAAACTTCCACTCCATGTCAACCAACTGATTCACCATCAATGTCTGTCCAATAGCACGTCTAGACAGTGCAGCATAGTGCTCTCCCCACTGCAACATATAGTTAAAAAAAAGTCTGACTCTTGTGCTCACCTCACAATTTCCTTATACAAGATTTGAGAAAAAGTTGGCACTAATAAAAAAAAGAAGGAAAAAAAAACACATTGATACTTGCATAGAATTTTACCCAAAGATATTTGGTGTTTTGTCTTGTCAACTTCATTTAATTTAACATACAGTTGCAGTTAGAAATTTACAAACACTCGTCAGGAGAATGAAGATCATTAATTTCTGGCATCAAATGATTAATTTCAATCTTTCTTTTGGAATGATGATACAACAAACAACTTTTTTTCAAAATCAAGAATTGAGAGCACAAGTTTAAATTTATTAAGGATTTTCTCTAATCCACACAGGGTCGGAATTATACATACACACCATTAATATTTGGTTAAATATTTCTTATAAAATTGCACCTCAACCACAGACTTTTTGTATCTATCAACAAGTTTATGACATATTTCTGGCTGCATATTTGACCACTATTCTTGGCAAAATTGGTAGAGTTCATCAAATTGGTTGGTTTCCTACACTGACCTAGATTCAGTACAGTTCACAAATTTTTATTAGGGTTGAGGTTGGAACTTAGCGATAACAACACGTAATAAACGTAGTCTTATGACCTAAACTTAATCTTTCTAAACGGAGATCAGTCAAAGAGCTATTCCAGCTTGTAAAGTATTAATTGTTCACAACCTTTCAACAGATCCCCACTTCAAAATGTTCAGAATGTTCCTTTAAGTTCTGTTTTATCTGCTGGCACAGGACACTTTCTGTTAAACACAAAAACTGCCTGCATGATACAGTGAAGGTGCATCAAAATTGCTGGAACCTCCTTCCAGGACCTCAGTAACATTTATGAGGTCAGATACTTGAAAAAAGCTAGATCCATTTTGTATGACTCAAGTCATCCACTGATGCGTGATGTCATTATAGTTTGCTCAGAATGCAGATACACCCTAATACAAACAATGCAACAAAAAAATCTTTTACACTATCAGCTATCAAGCATTCTCAATGACAACACAATCACCTGTTCACAACAAATGTTTAAAATAATGTCATTATTGTGGCGTTTATTTTAACCCTAAATTACTCCCGTCTCAACTTTTTTGAGTTTGCTGTTGTTGTGAAATACAAAAACAGATCTACATTCAGAAGCAGGTTTTGATATGGGTGTATGGCTCACTGGCCAGGGTGGCATCTCTTTGGGGGCGGCACCAGAAGTTTTTACTGCGTCAAAAATGTTTCTCCATTTTTTGATAATACCCCAATTTGGAAGAGAACAAGTGACATAAGCATTTTGTAATGATGTTCATCGCATCTAAAAGTCTAAAATAAAAAAGTTTAATCTAAATTACCTTTTGTGAAAAGAAAGCTGCTTTATCTTCATTTAGTCCTGAGAAATGGACACACAAGGCAGTTTTGGTTTTATAAATACTTCATGAGTAAGAAAAAAAGCAGTGGTAATTGAACCCACTACAAGTTTTTCAACATGATATGACATGATCCTAAAAGATTATTGGACAGCAGTACTTCGCCCTGTTTTAAAATTGCCTGTGTTGTTGTGGAATGTGGATGTGTACCTAATGTGACCAGGTCCTCTCTGATCTGCTCAGCTGTCAGATTTTTCTTCAGGGCTCCTGAGGAGAAAACAAGACAATTGCTGTTAACAGAGATAAAACTAACTGCAGCCACAAATATATATTCAACTTTCATCACAGAATTTGTGTGAAGTGTCACAAGAACTTACACAAATTGCATGACAGTGTTCATATTCAAACAGTTGTTTGGGTTTAGTAGTTTACATTTTTTTGTTGATCACTTTTACTGTGTTCTTTCACAAAGTGTGGCCCCAGGCTAATGATTTTTTAAATCACAAAATGCAAAATTTTTGAGGGAGTGCAAGTAAGTTTTAAAACTAGAATCACCAGTGTGACTTGGAAGTGTCCCTCCATTTCCTTTATAAGTCAACATCAATAACCTAATGAAATCATCTGATGGAAAAAAATGCCTCATGGGTTGATGCCAGATACATAGTGTAACATTAAAAAAAAATGCTTTTAAACAATCAAACTAGTATTTATAAAGGAAGGATGTACACACCTCTTTTCGACCTTGATAAGGATCCCAATATAAACACCTAAACATGTCAATAAACTGTCCTAGACAGTTGTTGCCACCAAACAGGAAGCAATGATAATTCCCACAATACAACAGTGAATCTAAACCAAATTTCACATTAACAGTTAGTGTTATCTATTACACACATATAAAAGTCCATTAACTGGCATTGCTAATCCTTCACCATTTTACACCCTGAAGGATAGACAATGCTAGTTAAAGAATTAAAGGTAATCAGGTGATGTCTGGTATAATTCCAGAAATTGTCTGAGCTGACCCAAGTTTGTCATGCTCAATATGCCCTGACCTAAATGTATTTGCATCAAACAGAGCTATCCACTTGTTACGCACATACCAAGATGAGGCAAGTTGTATCTACATGGAGGTGGCAGTGTTTATTCCAACATATTCCGGAGCACCGTTAAGGTGTGAGGCCTGTTCATCAGTGCTTGCATGTTTAATGTTTTGTAATTTCATAACTAAGACAACAAATAAATCAGATTTACTTTTCTCTACTACACTGATAGGTCTCTCACTTTCCAACATTTGGTGAAAAAACAATTTGTCAATACTACCAAAAACTGTAAATCTGAAATGTTTCTATAGTACAACACAGATGCATTGATAGAGCTGCAGAAGGAATCAGCTACATCACTTCAGAAGAGAATGAAATGGAAAAACATTTAAAAATGTTGTAAAGGAGGCTCTGCCATTCAGTGCATTTCATGAGTAACATGTTTATTTTTAATACATTTCAAGTAAATTTGAATGTAAAACAGCACATTTATGCAGTTAATCCTTATAATGCATCAACTACAATAATAAAATTACTGAACAAATAAAGATGTATTTAATTTTAAATCATCGCTGATAAATGCTAATATACATGCTAACTCAGGGTTTATTTCCAATTATAAAATTCATTTATTAAGACATTCCTTTTTATAACCACTCTGATTAATACTGTTTAATTAAATTGTTTTTTACATTTAATTTGAAAAAAAACAAAAACCCTGAAATTTAAAAACTAAAACAGAAAGATATTGTAATTATTAATGCCATGTCAGTGTTTCTTAATGTTGACTTAAATGAAGCTTTTAAATGTTGCACTGTTACTTTTAAACCTTTCAGTTAGGAGAACCAAGCCGTCAGGGGGAAAATTCACCTGAGGCCCTAAATTGCAGGAATTCACACAAATTTAGCTCTAATTAAAGTTTGCACAGTATGATTTTCATTGTTGACAGTTGTTTTCCAAAAACTTCTCAACGCGTTCGTCTAAATCTGGAAGTTTTGACATCTTTGTGAGGTAACATCTCACAAAAGTGATCAGTGACAAGACAACTCACTGCAGGATTTACTGTAACATTTAGTCTACATCTGTCCGACTCATATTTATCAAGCAGTTCCAGCTGTCATGAAAGAATCTTGCCAATGAGTCTCTTTATTGACTGTAGCGTAACACTATGAGAGAAGAAGCTCCCGGGGACTCAGCCTGCTGATAATCAACCTCAGTCAACACAAAAATGAAATATAACTTGTCAAATACGCAAACAGTGAGCTGATGTGCTAATAGCTGAGTGTCATTTACAGCACATACTTTCAGCGCTGACATGTAATATAACAATTGATCACGCATAATGTTACTTTCAAGGTTTGACTAAAAAGGCTATAACTCTGCCATTTCTCAGCATAAGATGATCTCAGTCTGGACTGCAGTAGCTTGATAGTCAGTGCGGCAGTCTTGTATTCCTGAGGCTGCAGGTCTGTCCCCAGGTTGCATCAGGAAGGGTATTCGGAGTAAAACAATTGCCAAATCTTTTGACCGGGTTCGCTCGCTATGGTAACCTCCACTGAGGGGAGAAGCCAAAAGAACAACATCAAGATAATTTCAGTCTAAAACCCTAGAATAAAAGGTGGTGGGCGATATGCATTCCTTTGCGGAATGCTAGGCTTTTAATTATTGCCTCCTGCCAAAGGCGAAGTCGGAGCAATAATGTCTTTGCCCGTGTCTATGTGTGTGCTTTTGAAACTAAAGCCAGTAGCTCACAGGACTGGACTGACAACAAGTTGGCAATTTAAAACTACAAGAGAATTGCACATTTTCAGTTTCAGTTGAAGTCCCACTAAACCCTGAGAGTTTGGGACCAAGTGACCAGTGAGCCGTGCAGCTGTGTTTTGTGAGACCAATTTTTGAAAATCACGTCCTATTATTTAGTTGCCCACCTCCTCCCACACATTTTACCCACCTTGGCATCCCCCACATTCATGATTTAACCATCTGAAGTACACTTCTGAAATGAAGATAAGCAGATCTGGACCAGTTTTTTTTTTAGAAATTATTATGTATGGTGTGGTCAGATCTGGACATTTGGGCCTGCAGCCTCAGATGTTTTCTGTCATAAGCACAGAACCCAAGCAGGAATCAAAATACAGTTCTAGTGCTCTAGAATTACACAAACTAAATTGAGATGGGTTTGAGAAGCCCCACAACGATCCTGCAACTATTTTGAGAAAAAGTTTATTGCACAAATGTTTTGAACATGTTCAAAATTCAAATGACAAGACTAAAGGTTTCTGTGACTCACACAAGGAAATTAAGAACCTCCACAAGTTTAGAGACATTTTGGAAACTTCCTCATAAATGCAGTTCACCAACTATTCTCCAAAAGTAGCAGCCCAATGAGATACTGGCTTAAGTTAGGTTTGATAACAAAAAAGGTAATGCAAGAAACCACTAACTTAACAATTGTCCAAAGAAGACAGAAGGAAAAGGAGTTCTCACCAAACAATCCCAATCTGACACCTGAATGCAAAAGGATTTAGAGTCTGCCTAATTCTATAAGAATAAAACGTTTGATGAATGGTTGTGTGTTTCTACCACCTTGTGGCACCAGGAGGACACTCTTCATCAGGTTTCTCAGAGGCCCGGCACTCATCCCATGTTCCCCTGCAAACTCAGTGAGCTGCTGCATGAATGTGTCCATCTACAAACACACACACACACACAGACGTATCCATTTACACATACACACAATGAAATAAGCAATGTTTTTCCTCGGTTGAGCTATCAAAGCTGAGTCCAAAGTCCCATAAACATAGAAATTGAGTGCAAGCTGAGCTGACTCACCTCTTTAGGCTCCAAAAGGAACTGGAACAGAATTTCAATCAGATGAGGAAATTGCTGCACAAAATTTAAATAAATAAATTGTTAAATTAAAAAAAAGTACTGTATCAGAAAATTATTTTTACATCAAAAATTAATTTTAACACGTGAGCCCTTTGTAAGTTGGGAATGAGTTGACATACTAAACTTGAGGTGTACCACTAAAAGATCCAAGTCCAAACACTGTCCTCTCTTAAAACTGTGGTCTAAACATGACAAACCCTCTGTTTTTTAGTGAATATTTTAAACTTTTTGCACTCAGTTTGTTCCCTGTAAGGGACACGTGCTGTGCTACAGTTTAGCTGTTCTTTCACTAAGGTGTCTTCATTTGGATTTGATTTTAAATTTCTGCTTCTCTCTCCTTAACTGTTGTGAATCATTGTGCTAAACATTGACATATATTACATGTTTATAACAATGTCACAAGCAACAATATGACATGTGCCAGTGTGAAAGACTTTACTTTTAGTGATGAATCCAAACAGAATTATGATCTATACTTTTAAAGCCCATTAGTCTCTGCAGGCCTCAGTTTGGAGGAATAGTTTAAATTTGACAGGACCAATGAGCTAACAGGTAGTATGAATGCAGCCAGAACCAACGTAGATAGCTGCCATCTTAAAACAACTTAAATCGCCAAACTTTTACAGCTTTAAGCAGAAATGCTGCATGGGTTGGAGACAAACAGACCTATAATTGTAAATTAAAAGGCAGAGGAAGATCTGGAGTCTTTATGTGGATATTAGGCAAAAATTCAGCTATTGGAATATTAACTGGATCAGTACAAGTACTAAATAAATAAATACAGTAATCAATGAAAACATAAATGGAGGTCTTTTTGAATATAAATTTGCAAATCTTGTAGACCACCCTAAAGTTGTAAAGAATGAATGACATATAACCTCTGATCGTTCCCAGGGCACTGTGGTTGATCTCTGTGAACAGACTCCCTGTCAGCGGAGCTGTTTTGTCAAAACTGATTAATAGTAATAGTAGTAGTAACTGTGATGAAGATGAAACACTTCAACATCTTCTAATTGACCATTACAGTACTGAAGAGATAAGAGCCAAAATGGAGTCAATAGGTTTTAATGTTGAAATAAATCCAGCACTTGTTATTTTATGGACTGTTTAAATAAGGCTTTACAGACTCAAAGAGACGTTTGTTCTGGGTGGTGATGTGTGCCATCAACACACACATCTGAAAAACAAAATGATCACTAGTGATGCTCTTTTTAAGAACATTGTAGAAGAAAAGGAGAAAAACAATGGACCTAAAATATAAATTAAACTTGGGACTGTTTAAATATCTAGTTGTTTATTTTAGATTTTAGTACTGATGCTTCATCGGGTGTGCTTTGTATCGTGTTGACTTGTCTTTTGAATTGTAATATATAAAAATGTGTATGTGTATGATTTGCTAATTAAAAAAGAAAAAACAGCAGTTCTGACAGATAAACAAGGGAGCTCCTAATTTGTCACGATGACGTGGTGGTACAAAAGTATGAATAAACGCTGAAAAATGGACTTTCAATTGTTCTGTTTCTTGACAACACTGACTGATGAGCTAAGACTTACAAATTTAGCTCAGACATAATTTCATTCAAACAGAACAAATAAAAAGGCTAAAATCTCCGCGGAGCACTAAGTCTGTAACAGAATAAACTACTGAAAAGACGATATTAGTCGGGTCAGCTCCTCAGTATTCCACTAAAACCCGCTGTGTTTACCTGCTCATTAAATTTATTCAGATTCTGAAAGTCGGTGCTGACAGAGTCCGGTAAAACCAAGTGAAGGTCCATATTTTCCAGCCGAACGTTTTCTTCTAGAGACACAGCTAAGTGCAGGAGCTCAGTTCCGGGTTCAGCAACGCGCATGCGTACCACGTGCTTTGCAGAAGAAGCGCGGCTGTAATATTAAAGGCCTAGCATTTCTCGAAGGAACTCATTGCCTGCCGCCTACCATGCCAGAGGTTTAGATTAAGATCATGTTATGAAGAGAAAAGAGAGCTATAGCTGTTTTGGTCAAACCTTTAAACAAAATTATGTGCAATCTTATGTCACGCTCAGAGCTTGTATTGTGAATGACTCTCAGCTACTATCACATCAAGTTTTAGCTCAATATACAGTATGTATAAATGAGTGAATCATAGGCATTTTTGTGTTTTCTAAAGTCCGTTGGTTGTGGAGATGATTATTTCCTGAAAGCTTGATTGAAATTTGTCCAGTGATTCTTAAGATATTTTGCTAGCAGACAGACATAGTTGAATCCATTATTATTGGCATAAATTTTAAACAAAGATCTTGTGCAATCTGTTGCATATGCTCAGAATATCTGTTGGTGATCAGGCTCAGCTATTGCCCCAGCAGAGTTTAGCTCAATATCTGTAAAAATGTGACTTGAATTGTAGCCATGTTTGTGTTTGTTATTTTACATTCATTCATAAAAGACTGAATGTGAATGCGTCAAAATAACAACTATTACCAACAAAAATCTACCATTAAAACATTTAGAATGTTCAGTTAACATTTAATTTATTTTAGCAGTTTAACACTTACATTATAATAATCAGCCCAACAATAGGCAGAAATTAGACTTTTCCCCTATACTGCTTAAAAGGTATTTACTACTTTTTATAACTTCAGAACTAAAATAAAAACAAATAAAACTAGAGGTGCTCAGAAAGCGCAAATATCTGCCATAGTCCGATCCGGATTGTGATCTGGATCACCACCAAAATTGTTTCTTGTGACAACCCCAACATTTCCTGAAAATTTCATCAAAATCTGTTCCTGTTCCTGTTTCTTTTTCTGTTGTTGTTTAAGATAACACACAAAAATACAGTATGTAAAGTAAATTGGACTTTAGGTTAAAATATGGCATGACATAATTCTGATATAATGTATCTTATAACTATGTTGTTCAAGGGTATAATTCATCATTATATCACATTTGCCATGGTTTGACATCATCATTATGTGATGTCATCACTGTATGTTGAGGGACTTTGAAAGCGCAAACCTCTACCTAGGGCCATAGGGTCATAAACAAGTTGTAGGAGCCAGATTGTGATCCCAATCACCACCAAAATCTAATAATTTGTTCTTTGTGATAACCTCAACATTTCCTGAAAATTTTATCAAAATCTGTTTATTACTATTTGAGTAATCTTGTGCACAGACAAACAAACAAACAAACCAACGAACAACCGGTAGCACTTTATAAGAACTACACCTTATTAAATTATTAGTAAATGATTAACCTTGAAAATATTAATTAAGGATGATTCATACTTAATATGCTAT
The DNA here is from genome assembly GCA_028566095.1 of Kryptolebias brasiliensis. Taxonomy (NCBI): domain Eukaryota; kingdom Metazoa; phylum Chordata; class Actinopteri; order Cyprinodontiformes; family Rivulidae; genus Kryptolebias; species Kryptolebias brasiliensis. The sequence goes on from JAOXNZ010000210.1 coordinate 122,025, forward strand.
AAATTAACACATTTATTAATGCTTTACCCATAAAAGCTAATTACTTCCAAAACCAACATACTCAATGGTTATTCATGCTTAATAACTCATGAACTAACTGTTCTATATACTGTGTGTATATGTATGTAAATGCTCATATAAATGTACTTTCACACCATGTGTTGGACATGTATTAATGGTTAGAAAATGTTTGAATTAACTATATACTTGTCCTGCAGTGCATTAATAATCTGATGGTCTGATTTCCACAGGTGAAAAGGAACGTGTGGCCCTTCAGTGTTTTGTCTACATTAACAAATACTTAATAAAGCATAAAAAGTTTTCACTTTAGAAGGGTTCACAAAAAGACTTAACTAACCACAAGCAACTGTCTTAATCAGAGGTCCCCAATCCTGGTCCTCGAGGGCCACTGTCCTGCATGTTTTAGATGTTTCTCTGCTTTGACACACCT
>JAOXNZ010000210.1:131040-146213 GCA_028566095.1 Kryptolebias brasiliensis
GATTTGAATCAATGGGTGATTAACAGGCTTCTGCAGAACATGAAGAGGTAATTTAACCATTGAATCAGGTGTGTTGGTGCAAGGAAAGAAGTAAAACATGCAGGATAGTGGCCCTCAAGGACCAGGATTGTCCACCACTGACGTAGAATCATTATCTCAGGTGTTGACCGTTGTTGATTTATATAGTTCTTACCTTGCTGCTGTATGTTCAAATATGAATTTTTATAGTATGTTAACCTATAATTAGTTATTTTGTTCTTACAAGAAAGGTCATGTAACACCATGATTTTGTGTGGGGGAGGACTGAAGGCCCCACATCACTAATGCGCATCCTTTATTTTTTTGCAAGGAACATGGCAACCCTAGTCATGGCAGTTGTTTCACAATCAACTATCAGCTGTTGAAGAGACAGTCTGGTCATTTATGAAGTGATGTTCTGTCAAATAGTTATCAGTAGTTAATATCCTATCAGTAGTAACATCAGAAATAAAGCACAAAGTATAGAGCAATAGGTGCTGTTCAGACATCTATATTGAAGAAACTGAACAGTCTCTTCACAGACACATGGCTTGCGAGGGTGCAAGGCGACAGTTGAGGCACATAAAATGCATGCGAATTGTCTAAGGGGCACTTCCATTTTCACTGAGAAGAAAACAGAGTTGGGTCAGCATATTAATTCTGTATTAATATGCTGATTCCTGATAATTCCTAAGGTTGACAATGTGTAGACATTGACCAATGGCCATAAAAAGCTGGGTAAAGTTGCTCGTAATTGTGGAAGAGTGGCAGCTTTGGCGCTGCTGAAGGACAATGGCAATGGAAGAATTCAGAGGGAGCATGTTTTCAGGGATCACACTGACCTGCTGGCACTTGATGATGTCTGGCTCATCTGATTCAGAGGCCCAAGGCAATTCTTTTGAAATGATGTACTGAACTGGCCCCAGCGCTACAGAGAGAAACTAGGCCAGTTCAAGTCCTCACCACACTGGGGTTCCTTGTAACTGAAGCCTTTCAGAGGAAGCTGGCTGACAGGTCCATATTTCACAGTCGTCCCTAAGCCGAGCCATGCCTGCCGTATGGGGCGGCCTCATCCCTATGATGCTCAGATATGTCAAATTCCCCTACACCGTGGCTGAAACAATCTCTTAATGTGCAGCAACTCATTTTTTAACATCAACTGTTTATTAAATTAGCCTCTAAGTTCTACCAAGCCCCTGAGTTCCTTTGTGTTTGGGGTAAATATGTTATTAAACACATGCAGAAAGTTGGAAATGCTTCAGCCTCAGAAGTGTGCCATCGGCAGATCTTCACTTTATTCATTTACAGTAATAATGTATAACACATGCACAGAAAGTAGTGTCTAACATTATTGGATGAGAGGCGATGGGCAGCCATCCTTCTCTTTACTCCTACCTTTATGTCTGACCATTGAATCTTTTGGTTACTTCTGCAGGTGTGTGCTGCTCTGATAGCTGCAGCTTCACACACACCATCACTCCTCTTTGCGCATGGTGCAAATGCCAGAGGCCAGTGTGCCAAATATGTTTTTACCCCCATTACCTCATTTAGGAGAGTCTCACATTCACTCACATTCCATGAAATTGTTCATTAGACATAGCTTTTGATTGTGCAGAGAGGTGAATCACACATGCAGGACATATTTGCATCTGATTATCTGTATATTTAAATGGAGGCGTATCACGGGAGGTGTCACATGTATGCTCAGTCCCATGTAAATTGGGATGTGTGAAGAAAAGGTTCACAGAAACATGCGTGCACATGGTTTCATACATCTGTATATTTTTGTACATACGCACTTTTCAAATTTGGTCCGTACACCAACTTTCAGTATAAAGCTGCTCACTCTTTGATACATGAGGCTCCACACTATTGTGATCACTTTGTCATTCTCTGTTTTTCTTGTGTAAAAATAGTGGTCAGCAGCATTTTGCACAAGGTTGCTTGTACTCAGAAAATCATCCAGTGTTTTGTTCCAATTTTTGCCTGATTGTTTATGTCCATCGATTGACTTTTTCAGTTTGTACACCAGTTTTTCATTTGGGTTGGATTTTATCTTGTAATATTCTGGTTGTTCCATATATATCATAACCTACAGTTGCATGCAGATAGGCAGTTTTGACATCCATCTTGATGTAAATCAGGTTTTTCTGTGCCGCCTTTTGCATTAAAATGCTGATACTTTTCATATTAGCAGAAGGGGAAAATGTTTCATGTAATCAGTTTCTTTTATTTGACTAAAACCTTTGGCTCCATATCTAAGCTTGTACATGCCAGATCCATTAGCATTGCTCTTAAGTGCATACATCTGGCCAGGTCGAACAGTGTTGGTCAATTTCACTCAACAAATTTTGGTGGTTTTAGGTTTCATGCTTGATGCCACTTTTGTTCAGCACTGCGTGATAGTGTCTTCCTGTGAATTCAGTCAGACCTTATGCATTTTATCTTGTTTATTGCTGTATCAGCAATAAACCTCTTTATTGCTTGCACTGTGTCACTGTTATGTTTTAAAAAATACACAAAGCCTGCACTGGAATAATCATCAGTGAGTGACAATGCAAACCTGTATCTGTCTCTGGACTCTCGGTCCAGTTACATCTGTGTGGACCAACTTTAGATCAGCTTTAGCTTTTCTACCTGGTTCTCTGTTTCTTGTTTGAAAAAACTTTCCCTGGATACACGCTTCACATTGTAGGGTCTGTTTATTTACTTGATCCTTTGTGGTTATACCATCATCATTTTTGAATGTCATCATAATTACACTGACCCAAAATCTTGTGCCATGTCTGCCCATAATAATACCTTTTACATTGATCATGACACTCATTACTTACAGTTTGAAAATAATAAAATGTGCTGTTCTCATGAATGGAGAATTTTGTACTACCTCCGTGTTTCAGGAAGTCTCCTGCCTGTTTGAACACAGTTGCTTCGTTAGCAGTAGCTGAAAAGATGCCCTGCAGGTATGAAAAGATGTACAGTGCCTGCTTCAGCACCACCTTGTGCATTGTCCTATGCTGTTCATCAATTCTCCTTGTTGTTTTGCTGCTCTATCACATCTTGTGCTATCAGCCAGCTGAGCGCAGTGCATCTCGGTTGGAAGCTGTCGTCAGACCTCTTGAAATTTGCCAAACTGGTGATGAAGTATGTGCTAACCATCAGACCTCTTACCTTAAGACCTCCGTCTGTTAGGATCTGCTGGTCTCTGTGACTTGTCCGGAATGCATACTCTTTGAGGCTTTCCACCTCTGAGATTGTGTTGAGTTTCCACCCGCATGTTGTAACCCAGTGTGTGTTGTTTTTGCAGAAACTACACCATTGCTTGTGGTGACATGCTTTGGTTTGGTTTTGGTCCTCTTTGTCCACATCTCAAGGCAGGATTAAGACCAGTCAGTGGCCCCCTGGGCACAAACGCTCATTGTCAATTTTGTAATCAAGAATTTAAAAAGCAAATTGTCATTGAGTTTAGAAATTTTGCAGTTTTACACTTAAAGAACAGTGAATTGCATTGAAGAGGAAATTTTCCTTGACACCTTCCTGTTTCTTAAATAACTGACGAAGTATTGATTTAAATGTAGGCTACTGGAATAAAATAATAATAGCAAAAAAATAATATCAGCAATATTGTGCACTTCAGTATATTGTCAGGCCTTATGAAAATTGTTCTTCCTCTAAATTTTGGTTTGATTTAAATTCCATGTTTCATAATATAATATCATTTTTTCCACTCAAACATTTTATCATATGGTAAGTAATAAAACTTTAAAAATTAAATGGCAATATCCACAACTTCATGAATATTGACAAATGTTAGCAAAGATAAAGCAAAAAGTGTTTCAGGTCAAGAGAATATTCAATGCTATGGAAAGTGCTTAAAAATCTGTCTGTAAGTCTTTCATAAATAAATGGAGCCGCTTCTCCTGCTCCATTGAGCAGACACCTATAGCAGAGGATATGCACTTCTTAAATACTTGTTCACTGTATAGTGAGCCATTTTGTAGTAGTGTTTGAAATTTCAACTGAAAATTTGTATCCACTAAATAATTCCCTAGAAACCCATCATGTGGTTCAGTAAAAGTAGCATATAGAAGTTGTACATTACATCGGAAGGAATAGACCACAATGCGCTGCAGCCTGTTTTTTTATATTCAGCCTACATAAGCTGACAGAACAGGCTAATGCTCTTGTCCATACCTCATTACTGTGCATTTCAGACTCAGTGAAAATACCTATAACTATCTAGATGTATCTAATGTAAAGTGTCTCGCCTCTTCCTCTGATTCTGCTGGGAAATTATTAGAAAAAGTTGAACTGAAATTTTATTTAAACGTAGTTGTTAAATCATTATGTTATAAATATATTTTTTCGTTATTTTGTAAAACACAATGTAAAAAGCAAGCTTCATTTTAGCCACTGTAATGTTGTGCAGCTCGTTTTTATTATTTGCACACATACTACAACACCAAAAATTGTTGTTCTGTACAGAAATAATTTGTAGGTGATACTAATTCATATTTTTTGTTGATTTATAGCACCATAGTTGTGTAAGTAGATAAAATACAATGAAGAAAATGTAACAAATGTAAAAAATGTGGAAATAAAGTTTATGTCAGTGTTACAGAGACAGATGATGATAATTAGAGTTTCTCAGCCAAAACCAGGAAAAATGTGCTGTCTATCGTCTCAGATTCAGATATGTATTCCAGTATATGTTTCTGGCATTTATTCATGCTACACCTGACTGAATACTCATAATTATGATGCACTGCTGCTTTCAAGTACTGTTTAAAATGCAAAAACATGGGCTGTCATATATCCCCTATTTAGTCTATAACATAGTGACCACAATGTATTGATTAAGGGAGTGAATGAAATAGCAAACACTTCAAACACAGCCAAAGATGTTTTAGGCGATATATGAGCCCAAAGTATTGTTGCTACAAGTTAAAACTGATTCATAGCTTTCTAAAGCAACACTAATGATTGATGATTGAAAGTTAAGTTTCCAGGATGTTGCTCTTTCTTTTGAACAGAAACTTGTTTTGACATCTTGGTTAGAAAATGCAGTGGACCATGTGTGAACTCCTATAGCTCAAACTGAACTGAAAGGGGCCATAAAGTACATGGCAACATGCAGCCCCCCAAAAATTACCCTAAGGAGTGCCCTCCAACCCCCAACACATGCACATCCAAACGCTTCAGGGAGTGAACAATCCCCTTTAGCAATGCAGTCTCTAATCTCTAGCCACCATACACAACTTTGAAGTAATGCCCCCCACCAAACCCCCTTTCATCTTCTGTGTCCCCTTTTTGTTGGCCCCTCATTCTGCGTTCCATTCTTTCTCAGCTGCTTTAATTCTCTGGTTCCAATGTTGAAACACACTTCTAGAAAGATACAGTTATCAACACAGTAGTGTAAAGATGGTGATGAGAACACGCCATACAATAAAATCTTGATAAAAGTGTTTTTTGTGAACAAGGAAGTTTTTTCCTTATGGGAATTTGTCATGCACCAAAGATATCAAAATAGTTTCATTGAATTCACTTTCTTTGTTTCCATATTGTCGCCATGACAATAGTGACAAGTGGGCTTATCATCACGTGTTTTCTTTCTAAAACACTTTGTGCAGGAATTACCAGGAAAGGTAACCTGCAGACTACCAACATCCCTCTGTTTTTGTCTTTTATGTCCTCACATTTGATTTGACACTGCAGTAGCATCACACACTACTTTTTGCAGCTAACAAGGACGGCTAGCTGTTTAGAACCTCTTCTTTTTATCCCAACATCATATGATGAATGGCAATTAGCATTAGTGTACAGTTCTGCCTCCTATGTTGGAAATAACTGTTGTTACATTACTGATAATGTTATTGATTATGTTAATATACTGCATTGTAGAGTGAAGCAAAGCCTCTCTTTTTACCATCTGACCTATCACCTCAACTTTCTATTAACTGTCTTATCAAAAGTTTATTGACCTCCTTAGTGTTTCCTAAATGTATGTTTTGTCTATTTTTTGTTTGTTTTTGTAAAGTCCAGCAGTAAGAAATCAGCTTACTGAAACTGTTTGGTGAGAGATTATTTATAGATGGTGCGTTACATTCTGCTCAGGCGACAAAACATCCAGATGTAGTCACCTTAACCCCTTGTGACCTTGGACGGGTCGCTGACTGCTGATAACCAGTGGACCCGTGAGCCTCAATCTGAGTCTTCTCCCTGTGTCCAGTTTTGGATTGATCCACCTCTCTAAAGCCACTCAGAAAGAGAAAGTGCCAGCTGGCTCAATGCAGCTCTGATCCAGTAAGGCCTTGATTCTGGTGACAGAGAAAAACAATGTTTGAGTCTGGTTATACAGGGGGCTCAAAAGTCTCAGGAGTAGGAGGCTATTTAGAAAAAGTATGGGGCTGAACATTCACTTGGCAAAGCTGACCCATGGGGGGTCTGGGGACCATCTCCCACAAAAATTTTAAATTTTGAACATCAAAAATGCATTTTCCTGGCATTTGGAACAAGGCTGGGAGGGTATTTGAAAAGTCCAAAATACATAATAAAAATCCAAAAAGTAAAGGAAAAACAGCCCAAACATAAAACAAATAAAAGCACATAAAATCAATTAAAATAAACTAAAAAGTTAACATCTCACATGGTACCAAAAACCAAGGAAAGAGATGGGTTTTAAGAAGTTAAAAACAGACAGAGAAGAGGCCTGTCTAACATCCAACGGCAGGACATTCCACATTTTAGGAGCAGCAGCATTGAAAGCACAACTCCCTCGAAGCTTACGTTTAGTTTTTGGGACACTCAGGAGCAGATTGTCTGCTGACCTGAGACAATGGGAAGGGGTATAGGGGTGTAGAAGTTCAGTGAGGTAGGGTGGGGCAAGACCATGTAAGGCTTTAAAAACAAATAAAAGAATTTTAAAATGAATCCTAAAATGTACAGGCAGCCAGTGTAGTGAGGCTAAAACAGGGGAAAGGTGCTCATGTTTTTTTGTGCCAGGTAAAAAACGTGCTGCAGCATTTTGGACCCTCTGTAGGTGAGCAACAGAAGAAGCACTGACCCCTATATAAAGTGCATTGCAGTAATCCAGCGGTGGTGATGAAGGCATGGATTAGTGCCTCAAAGTGCTTTTTTGAAGGAACTGGCTTTACTTTAGCTAGCTGCCTCAACTGAAAGAAGCTTGATTGAACCACTGCTCTAATTTAAGTTTAAGTTCAGTCTCCATTTTGACCTCCAGGTTTGTGATGATTGGTTTGGTATATTGGTTCAAAGAATCTGGACCCCACACTGGGGTTCTCAGTGTATCTCCCAAAAATAATAACTACGATCTTCTTCTCATTTAAGTGTAAGAAAGACATTCAAGCAGTGGTTTTAAGGAAAATTAGTCATTTTTCTTAAGGGCCAGTCTAAGGCACACCTGTGCAATAAGTATGCTGTCTAATCATCATCTTGATATACCACACCTGTGAGGTGGATTGATTATCTCAGCAAAGGAGAAGTGCTCACTGACACAGATTTACACAAAGTTGTGAACAATATTTGAGAGGTAAATGCCTATTGTGTCCATAGGAAAAGTCTTATATCTTTGAGTTCAGCTCATGAAAAATGGGAGCAAAAACAAAAATGTTGTGTTTATAGTTTTGTTCAGTATAAAATAGCAGCAATCTGCTGGTAAAAGTTAATTAAAAATGTCAGACTCACCAACATACAGCTATGTCTCAGTTACACACACAAAATGCAGTCCTTTGAACATAGCTTCCGCAGATTCACCCCGTGCCAGCAGGGATGCTCTTGTCCAATCAGTGGTGGTGTTACAACAATGATGCTTGTTTGCTTTATCAAAGATGGCTGCGCCCATGGATCAACAAAAATCATCCACAACAAACTTGGGGAGAAAGAAAATCCCCATTTATTGTGAAAAAAATTACATTTTGCATCGTTATGCAGATTGGGGACAACACAGGGACTCTTCTAGGCAAATGTTTACAAAATATTTTTGGTCAGTAAATAAAAAGTAGCTGTACAGTGATTTTTGCCAGCTGCTGGCTACCAGCTACCTTTGAACCCCCTGATTATAACAATCTGTTATGACAGAATTACGCCTCAAGTGCTAATCCACATAAACTGGCACAAAGTTCTGACCAATCACACAATACTTGGCGTATACCCCTGTGAGAAAAAGTTCTGCCTGGATCTTATGCATGGGCTCTCAGAGCAACAAACAAAAATGATGTGATTTTTGTCACTCAACTATGTCAGTGAGAGCAAATTTCTTCACTTTAATCAGCATTAAGACAGCAAAAACACATCTTTTAGAACAGTGGAATGTCATACTTCTGTTAAAAAAAATGTCAGGATTTTTAAAAACATTTTCATGAGGTACTGATGCCTGGTCAGTGGATTACCAGAGAACTGGATTACAAAGTGAGGTTCACAGTTTAGCCGCTATGATAAGCTGAAAGTCTGAGTTAACAATACTTTAAATAAAACATCCTCAACTAAAAGTAAAAGTCTGTCCATCTGTCTATCCTTTTTCTCTATCCACTTTTTTGTTGCCTGGTGTCATTGTGTGGGAGCTGGAAAGTCCCATCACAGGGACACGTAGAGACAAACAAGACCAACATCCATTCACACTCTAACATAGGGACAATTTAGAGTTACCAATTAACCTAAAATGCACGTGTCTGGTCTGTAGGAGGAAACTGGAGTACCAAGCGAAAACGCCACACAGAAAGGCCATGTTGTCCAAAAGTATAAATATAGATTTAAATAATTAATTACTTTAAAAAAATGCAAAGTACACAAAATTTATACTCAATTACAGTAATATGGGTAAAAACAATTGGCTACTTTTCTCCTCTGCCAGTAGTATGCGTCTATATTCATTTCTGCCAGTTTTGGTTTCTTAGCATCAGTTTAGTGTTCTTTTTTTTCTCCACCGCCTAAGTTTTACCAAAATAAATCTTTTTTTTGTTTTACTTGTTTACCTGCCACCTGTTTGTCTTTACATTTGGGTCCAGTCCACCGTTTGTTATAATTTCCAAACTAGGCTGTAATGTTCTGTGTGAGGAGGCTTTCCACAGCACCAGAATAAAAAGCCCTTACGATCACTAAAGTGATTCCAAACTTCCCCAGCTCTCAGGTGGTACAGGGACTAAACTGAGGTGTGGTCAGATCACGTCAAGTCCTCAGAGATGTGGATACTCAAAACTCTTCACCCGCTCTACTGGAGTCCTGCTGATGTTTAGGGGCTTGTAGTCTTGCTGCTGTCTTCTGCTGAAGTCCACCACCAGTTCTTTGGCCCTCCTGATACTGTGACGCTCCTGTGTTTTGACAGTGATGCTGCTGGAGGTACAGCAGCCACCTGTGTCCTGTCCGTGAGGAAATCAAACACCCATAAACATAAACATCTAATGAGTCCCAAATCCCTCAGCTTAGTGAACACTCTACCAGGTACTACTGCATTAAATGCTGAACGTGAATCAACAAAAGGCATTCTTACATTGTTCCCTGGTTTCTGGTCATGTTTTGAATGTGTGATTTTCCCCTGGAGGTATTGAAATTAAGACTCAAGGATTCACTTTGGGGACAAACTGCAAATATGTTGGGTTTTTTTTGGCTGCTCTGTTCTTCAGTAGTTACCACAGCAAGCAAACTCGCACAAAAAATCTGGCATTTATTTTATGTCGGATGCTCTCCTGACGAAACCGGGCTCGAACCCAGCCGTGACCACCGAGCTACCTCAGCCCCACTGCATACTGTAATTATGTGGTTTTAAAATAACATTTATTTGTTTTTCTTGTCTGCAGTGGATATCAATTGAAAGTATGTACATGTGCTGAAATTATACCTTCAATATTTATTTATTATTATTATTTATTTAATTATTTTGCTCTGCCTGTGACATTTAAAAACTACATTTCCTGGAGGTATGTTCAGACAAGATTTTATATATTTTGTTTCAAAACAAAGGAGTACAAATCAAATAAATATATATATATATTTTTGGATTTGTGCAAGTGCCTTTGCTTGATAATGTCATGATGGGTTCTAATTTTCTGCCTGCCTTAATCCTAAAGTCTAGTGCGAAATCTGAGACTGTTCGGTTGCCTTGCTTTAACGCCCACATCTCTCGACCTGAAACAGTCTTATCCACATCCTGGGAGAACACTAATCTAAACTCCCTTACAGACTCCTCGAACGTACATCCATAGTGGGTTGGTGAGGAAAACCTTGACTCGGCCCAGTCTAATGCCCGACCCGACAGTTGGGATATGATAAATGCAATCTTTGCTCCATCATGGGGAAAACTTTGCGGGGAAAAATTGAACAATATGGAGCATTGCAGTAAAAACCCCTTGCACTTGCCGGTCTCGCCGCAGAAACGTTCCGGATTTAATGGACGGATGCTGGAAAAACTGGACTGGATCGGGACCTCCGTGGTGGGAAACGGAGCCTGGGTTGTCGGTGGTGTAAAATCCGGAACGGGAGCGGGAGCAGGACCCTGTTGAGAAGAGGATTGCAGACAATTAATTACCTCGCCTAAACGGCAAGTGGTTTCGGATTGACTGGTTATTAATTCTCGGATGGCGGCTTCCTGGGTCTGAATCTGGGCTTGCTGTTCTTTGAGAACCTGCCTGAAGGTTTCTGCGAGGTCAGTAGTTTGGCCAGAGTGTTCTGTCATGATGGGTTCTAATTTTCTGACCCACATGCAGAAACACCAGGCAGAACCGAGAATCAGTTTAACTGTTTATTGTAAAATAGGAACAATGATATGGTTTGGCTGGTAGGATCCGCCGACGATGACCAACGGGAATGCAGGAGCACTGGAGGCGAGAGTCTTACGGGTAGCGGGTGACAATGTAATGAAGAGTATAGATACAGTCTTACTTGTCGAATGAGGGATAAAGTCTGGGAAGGGATTACTGTGGTCTCCAGAGGTGATGGTACGAAGGAGCTGGATGCTGCAGAGATGGAGGGTTGCGTTGGAGGGCGGACAGGTAAGTCCAGGAGTATTTAAGGAGCGGCCAACTGGGAAATCCTGACCGACGGGTTATTGGCTTGGGTGTTCGTGGAGTCGAACCTCCGGTGAATAATATCCACAGGGTCACGATGAGTACACCAAATACAAGACTTACTAATTTTAAGGTCCCCAAATACATGATACAGCAAATACATATTTTGATTATTTTTTTATCTTTCTAAATTTTACAAGCACAAGTAAATTATTTTAGGTGCCTTGTTTATTGGTAAACAACCATTGAAAACACAATTTTTCAATTAAGCAGAATGACACCAAGTTTTCACACACAGTAGGTGAAAGAGAAAAGATTGAAACTTTATAGTTTTTAGACTTATGATAATTGAAGTTGAATGATCAGCCATCAAAAGAGTTGTCTAATTATATTTAATAAATTAGTTTGTGGTAAGGTTTGATATAGCTTGCGGTGAGTTGTTGTTGCACTGGATTGTTTTATGGTGGGTTTTTTTTTTAGACTGTGCATCCAAATTTACCCCCTAGATACTAAATGGTGAACACTTTGTTCTCTTTGTGAGTCATTCTGTTTGGAGTTGTTACATTTGGGTTTTTTTTTAGTGTCTCAGGGCTCCAGTGTGCTGAAAGCCTTCAGGTCTTTCTGTGCAGACTTGTCTGGCAAAGAAATTGACCCGTTACCTCCTTGAAATTTAAACCTAACCACTCAGATGCAGATATCTTGTGTTCTTACTCTTCCAGACATTTTAAAATAATCAGTCATGTACACCAGCATAAAGGCACAGAAGAATGCAGTCACAAAAAGTAGCAGCATCGCCTTTATTTAACAAGTACAAACACATTCTTGTTCACTTACTTTCTTCTCTGTTTTCTGCCTAAACACAGAAGCACACACACACTGATAGGCCGTGTATCTGTCTACCTTCTGTTTGTATGGACATGTCAGATGTGTTTTTACACAGAGAAGCAGAAGAAGATGGAGGTGGAATTAGAAAAGCTGGTGTCAAAATCTGTTTTCTTCTCTTACTCTCTTTTATCTTTCAAACTTTCATCCACTACTGTTTTTGTTGTTTTAGTTGTTGCTGTTTTCATTCACTTGTCATAAAGCTACATTCATCACAAGTTAGCATCGTTGTTTTCAAAAAGAAGTACATACCCGGATAATTTGTTTGTATCTTTTTGTTAAAGAAGGAAAACCCCACAATGGTCACTGAAATAACTTGAAACTGACAAAAGTAATAAATAGGAAAAAAATACTAGAAATCAATTCATAAAAATCAAACATTGCTTTTACAAACATTGTTATTTCAGTGAACTTTGTGTTTTTTTCTTTCCATAACAAAAGGGTACAAACAAATTTATCAAGACCTGTATTATCAGTGTCATCCTGCTGCAGAAATTTCATCCACATGCTGCAAAGTTTGGACAGGAAAACTACCAAAAGTACCCATTTTTATTGTCAATTTAAATATAAACATTACCCAGTTTCATCATTTTTTTTATCAAAGTTGTAAGGAGCCACTGCAGAGGGCCTGAGGTCACATGTGGCTCCAGAGCTGGAGGTAGCAGCCCCCCTGCCTAAAGCTAAATTCTCACTTGTAACACAGAGATGGAAGTAAGTGTCTTGTTTTACTCATGTTCCTTTGTTCTTTGGTTTGTGTGTTGCTCAGGTTTCGGTCAGGATAACTAATGAACCAGTCGACCAAAACGGCAATGCCTTTTAACAAATATTCCACTACTATGCTGGAGGAAAGCAACAATGTGACTGCCACAGTAAGTCACGCACACACACACACACTTTTTCTACAAAAAGGTTTTCTGTGATCCAGCTGTGCTGTAAAAACTGTATCCTGCATGTCATATGATTCTAACTGCGAATGCATGTGGTTGTGAGGCATGTGCTGCACACAAACAGCTGCATCTGCACTTGGCAAATATAAGAAATGCTGGATAAATATAGAGATAGTGGCAGCAACAAAGTAGTGAATAAGGGTTAAGCCAAAGGAAGGCAGGAGAAAAGAAAGAGGCTGACAGAGATTAGTTTAACACAAATGTTTATATATGGAGAAAATCTCAAGCTTAGGTGTTTAGAGCTGCAAAAAGATTTGCAGACAGACTAATTTTGTGATTACACTCTGTGCTGCCGTTTTCACAATCTGTTACCTGCTGTTTCAAACCTTTACATGTTCAGTCATAAACACACTGAAAAGGCTTCCCACCATCCGTTACCACTTCTTCCTCTTTTTTCACTCTCACATCAGTCTGTCTGAAAGGCACACTTTCTTCCCTCTACTATCTGCTGTTCTTTCTGTCCTTTTTGCTAGGTTTCTGTCTTTGTGGATCTCCACTTTCTCTTTTGTATCCTTGGTTCATTTTCACCATCTCTTCCTTTCCTTTTCCCAATTTGATTTCCCTCCTCTTCACATCTTTAATCCCTTATTTCTATTTACTGGGACGATTTACATCTTTAGCCCTGTCCAGACTCTGCATTTAAGTGTGTCATTGTTGATTTGTTGAGAACAGATAATGATGCAAGCACTGCATGTCTTTTTTTTTTGCTTGTTTTATTGCTTTGGCACAATTTTGAAAACAATCTTTTTTTAAATCTTTCACACAGTTAGCACAACCACACACTCAATAAGCAAAATAGCCAAGACCGCGGACCAAGAGAAACACTAGAATGACCAGACCCACCATGCTAATAGGTTGAGAATTTGTGACGCTGTTTTTAAAGAGCTATTTGTAGCATTGTGGATGTGCTTAGTTATTGTCAGAATGACAGCAGATCATCAGCATCAGAATATAAAATTTAAACTCAGCAAAGTCCATTGTTTTGCCATTGGTTGTTATCATTATCAGAACCAGCACTTCCAAAAATGTGTGAGTGAGTGTCAGCCTCACTGTCAGGCTACTTTTCATCAGCGACTCCGTCTTAGGAAGTAGTTTCTTATGTAACACAGGTGCACAGAGGAGCATTTTGCCCACTTCATATTCAAACTCAAAAACTTGATTAATCCCAAGGGGCAATTCATTTCTGCTGTTAGACCTATTGATTTAAGAAGATGAATAGTATTAAAAATAAGATTTCAAAAACTCAATCAGCAATCACTCACCATTAACATGTCAGTAACAGTGTGCAATCAGTGCAAGTTCCACACATATGAAGAAAACAAATCTAAACAAAATGTTTAAAAAAATCGCACACAGACATACACTCACACACACATACCTCCCCTCCCACACACATACATAAATACATACAAAATAACAGGAAACAACAAACTTACAATCTGCTGGTACACTCAGCATTCATGACCCCTTCTAAAATCAGCAATCAATTCCTTAGTTTTTATTACATCAAGATCAAGGAAGTTGTTGTGTCTTCGAAAAAAAGTAACAAAAAAATATAGTCGAATTACTTAAAATCCAAGGCTATTCACTCAGACACCGTTTACACTAAGCTGTTTTTCAGTGAAACTGTAACATTTATGTTGTAGTTCAGCCGTTTGTTTAAACAACAGCGATCGGAATCTTTAGCACTGAAACTTTTTGAACCCAGGTCTGAGAGTCGGATTTTTCAGACTCCCCCACATTTGCATTTCAAAGGAAGCCACAACGTGTGAAATTGCAGATTAGCTGTTCTGCCCATGCACAAGTACATCAACAACAGTAATGATGGCGGATAGCAGATTTCTGTTTGTGTTACTCACCTTTTTCAACATGTAGCAGCAACCCAACCTCACTGTAGGTCCAAACAAAAGTCTGTGTATTCGTCATTTTTGAATGTAACTGTTTGCATGCTGGAGAGAATGGTGTGTGCGCACATGCATGTGTAAGCGCCAACTAGTGGCCTAGCATGGGAACTTCAGCTGGCTCAAGGAGCACAGCAGCACCACGTAAACATGTAACTTTTTTCCAATCAACATCTGAAAATCTTTAACATTTCCAGGAGATCGGCCTCATGTAAAACACGATGCAATTTTTTTTTTTGTGTCCTGTTGTGGCATCTCAGGTATACCATATAGAGAAGATGGCTACCTACATGTGCCGGAATAGATTTGCTCTACAATAAGGATATCTCCAGATGAGAATCCTAATTGCATGATATACTTTATTGAATCAAGACTGAATCTGAATCTAGCATTAGAGTAGGCAACCA
>JAOXNZ010000210.1:186280-200184 GCA_028566095.1 Kryptolebias brasiliensis
AAAACAACTCTTAATTGTACATAAAAATATTAATAAAAATGTAAGATGCTTTAAAATCAGATAAAATTAGGCCCAGTCTAGTGAAATAATTCAACATTAACTCTTGGTCAGAAGTTCACATGACATGGAGGTTATTTCATTTTTGTTTTTCAAGTGTCATTGCTTCAGTAATTTGTTGATGGTCCCTAAGTGAACCACCGTGTTTAGGAGGAGGTGAGCGGACCAACAGCTCAGTGCCAGCACCGGGTCAAACAGCAGGAAGACACCGCTGAGTCCAACCTCGACTCCACCAAGTGGTCTGGTGCACTTCTGTTTGGTGGAGCAAGGTGGTGTTTTTGGTTGTTTCTGTAGTTTTATTTTTTATTTTGTGTGTAATTGTTTTTTTTGTAGTTCACATCATTAATGTGTTTGCAGTGTGTTTCTCCGTTTGCAGCACTTTTGAACTTGTCAGCCACTGTAAAAAAAAATTGTGCAAGCATAAAAAATACAATCAAAAACACTGAATAATTGCATATTTTGACAGGTATTATGGCTTTAGAAAACTCAAACATCTCGTCTATTTGTGCAGACCGGTCTACTACAGACCTGGGGTTCTTGCCTTTCAAGGCCTCATACAGTGGATGCATGAGCTGTACACCTGTGGTTAAAAGTCACCACTTCAAGAAACCCTTACAAAGCCCTGACAATAAGCGAGTGTGTGCCACTTTTGATGGCACACACTCAATTTCAATTTAAATGAAAGTGGCCAACCCAAATCGGCACTTCACAGAGGAAATCTTGAGCCTGCGACTGGCAACAGTTACGTCATCCAAGTAAAAATAAACAACTGACAGATGAGATACTCTAGTTCTCTGTAACGGTGGTGTTTCACAGCTTCTACTGTACAGTCCTTCTCATTAACTCTGTGCTGCATTCCTGTGAATAAGTCCACATTCCTCAAAACAAGCAGCTCTTTAGAGGGACACTTAAGCTGTTCTCCAGCTCCACACATAGCCTTTGTGTCCAGACATCACACACAATCGTACACTGTATACGTACACATACACACACACAAACAGCACTGCTTGGCACCAAAGTCTCAGCTTTTACTGCAAAATGCTGATTTTCATGTTAAAAACTTTGAGAATTAGAAAATTATTCTGCTACTCGGTTGCCTTTTTCTTGATCCACTTTTTCCTTGAACAACCAAGTCAGTGTGTCACCAGAAGGTAAAGATGAAGGTTTGAACTGTGTTCTTATAACAGGCTGGACAGTCACTCTCCTTCTCTTCCACCAGTGTGATTTAGCATCCAATTTTCCAAAATTTAGAAATTTCAGAACACAAGACAGTTTTCCTAGAACATTTTTGGACTGAGCTAAATGTGATGGATGCAGAATGCAGCGATCTTTCTAGTTCTGTTTTGTCTGCAGAGTTTCAACATGTATGTGTTAAAGCAGGGAGTTCACTCTGTGTTCAGTCAGAATGGCATTTTTAAATGTTCTTGACCCCAAGCAGAAGTGCCCATTACAGAACCCACCTCCCTTTTTTTAAAGTTTCCTGCACCCTGACTGCTTTAAAGTACTTCTGAAATGTTCTTTTTATGTCCCTTTATTTTACTAACATTTTGTTGTTTCCCCAATTATACAGTACAGCGGCTCCAGAAAGTATTCAGACCCAGTTCACTTTTTGCTGTTTTGTTATGATGCAGCCTGATGCTAAAATCATTAAATTAATTTGTTATCTCAGTAATTTACATTCAAAAACACCCTAAAGAAATCAAAATTGTCTACAAATTTGCAAATTTCTTGGAAATTACAAAATGTAATATCACATTTACATAAGGATTCAGACTCTTGGTATAGTTGCAGCACGTTTGGCAGCAGTTTCAGCCTCAAGTGTTTATAGGTTTGATGCACATCTGGATCAGAGGATTTTCTATCATTCTTTGTTGTAAATCCTCTCAAGCTCCATATGGCAATATGGGTACTGTTGATGGACAACCATTTCTATGTTTCGCCAGAGATGTTTAACAGGGCTCAAATCAGAGCTTGACTGGGCCACATTCACAGAGTCGTCCCTGATCCACTCCTGTGTTGTCTTCACTTGATGATTTGGGTTGTCGTCTTGTTGGAAGGCAAACCTTCACCCTCCTGAGCTCTGTGAAACAGGTTTTTATTTAGGATGTCTCTGTATTTTGCTCCATTCGGCTTTTCCTCTACCCAGGCCAGTCTCTCTGAAAAACACCCTACAGCATGATACTGCCACCACCATGCTTCACTGTGGTGAGCGGTGTCTGGTTTCCTCCAGACATAATATTTAGAACAGACTAAACAGTTCGTTCTTAGACCCTGTTTACATGTGGAAGATCTCCTGGAAACGTTATAAATTTTCTGATGTCTGTGAAAAAGTTACACGTTTACACAGTAATCCTGTCCTTGAATCCGCAGTAGTTTCTATGCCAGGCCACTAGCTGGTGCTGTGATTTTTGTAATTCAATGACACACACACACACCTGCAGACACTATAGTCTGTCAAGCATGTAAGGTTTTGGTGTCAGAGAATCTGATAGCTGTTGTCTTGTACACAAACGTCCGAAACTCAACAGAAATGTTCCAGTTTCCCTTAAAAACAGCGTTGTGTAAACATGGCCTTGGTTTCTTTAGATCGGACAACCCTGTTATTCAGTCTTTAAGCCCTTCAAGCAGCATCCAAGTGTTTTGCTCTAAGAAGAGGCTTCCATCTGACCATTCTGCCGTCAAGCTGAGATCAATGGAGGCCTGCAGTTCTGGTTGTAGAACTGCAGAAATCTGCTCTCATTGACGTAGTTGCATGACAAAAATCAAGTCATTTTGTTCTCACAGGAGCTCCGTGAGCCCATTCTGTGCACAAATTCCAGGCAGAACCTTTTCTCAAAGGGGTAAACACCAAGTGTTGTGTGATTAGTCAGATCTTTGTGGACATGTTTGTTTATGCGGAATAGTGCTTGAGCCACAGTGCTGTCATTACGCATTAACTGCCCTGTTTCCAGAAGTCGGGTGTTGTGGTAGCAAGATGATAGCTTTGAGGAGGCGCTGGTTGATGTTGTCAGGAAATACGGCCTTCTTAAGACTGTTCCCGCAAAACCTATAAAGAGAATCAAATGGCAAAAAAACTCATGGAAGGAGATAGCACAATCATTGTGCACGGAGGAATCTGTCTTTTGGAAACAATGGCATTCTCTTTGCAACAGATTTAACCAAACCAATAAATGTTTTGCGTGTGACGTGCTGCAGTGGGAGGACCTCCCAGGAGATCTGCGCTGTAGTTTCTTTTTGAGTATAAAATGTACATGCGAAAAAGACAGTGTCACAACCACATGAGCGAGAGGACATTTCTTCACTTCTCAGAGTATAAATCCAGCTTTAGTCTCATGATTGCTTCTAGAATTGCACCACTCAAGCTGGCTGCATGTTGGAGTAGCTCTGTTACACTCATTCTGAGATATTGCTTTTGAAAATTTTAATTCCTATTTTTTCTAGTTGTAAATTGCTTTTTTTGGATGATTATTTCCTCTGGTATCGGATGCTGTGCAGCTACAAGTTTTTTTTACTGAAACTTTTTACTTTTGGACATTTTGTTATGATGCGTAACCATAACAACAAGTATTAAATGTGAGGAACCCTGAAGTCCAGTCATGGCCAGAACCAAATCCACCGGAGGTAAAGCTCCCACGAAGCAGCTCGCCACCAAAGCCGCCCGCAAGAGTGCCCCGGCCACCGGCAGAGTGTAGAAGCCTCACCTCTATAGGCCCGGTACCAGAAGTCCACCGAGCTGCTCATCCAGAAGCTGCCCTTCCAGTACCTGGTCCGGGAGATCACCCAGGACTTCATACCGACCTGCGCTTCCAGAGCTCAGCCGTCATGGCTCTGCAGGAGGCCAGCAAGGCTTACCTGGTGGGGCTCTTTGAGGACACCAGGACCGAGGACACATCGGGACAGACCGATACAAGAGATCCTTCCTGCCACAGCCATCAGCATGTATAGCAACTCTTTAACGAAACCAGGATTATGATCTAAAAGAACATTTAATTTCCCTTTGGGATTAAGAAAGTAATTTTGAATTTGAATTGAATATGAATTTTAAAACATTACATTAGACAAATACAGTAAAACCCCTAATTACACATTTATTCCCTTCCAACAGTTGATTTGAATGTTGAAAATGAGTATTTTAAACAGTTTTATTCCATTAAAAATGGGGGGGAGTGTTAACGCCATTAGCATTTTCTGAGTTTCCAGCTCGCTGCTGTCTGGCTCACACGTAGTGGGGTGGCGCACGTAGTGGGTGATCACTTCGTGTTTAGAGTAAATTTCATAATTTGGAGGACCAAATACCATTCTTATGAAGAAAAATTATATATTTAGGGGTTTCGCTGTATTTTGGCAGAACTAACTACAGCTCACTGCTGCTTGCGAACAACCACAGAATGCTATGTAAATTTTCATGCAATGTGAATTTGATGATGATGTACAGGTTTATAAAAGAATATTTTCATGAACTGCTTAGAAATTTGGAAAATTGAGTTGTTTAAAAACACCAGCAATCCCCTTTGGTCTTAGCTACATTCTTCCTAGCTACTAGCTTGTTGATCCTGTCAGAATTAAACTGTCACCAAACTCAGGTCGCTCAAAGAGCTATCTACAACAGGTAAGATATTAATTGTTGATAACTTTTCCACTGAATCCCACTTCAAAATAGCCCAAATATCCCTTTAAAGTTTGTGTCAGCCGTGCATCTTCCCTTTCTTGCTTCCTATTATTGACTTGTGTAAATCAGACATAGGTAACATTCATGAAGTTCATTCTTTTCAGCTGCTGAAAGAACTAACAACAAAATCTGAGAGTAAATAAGAGATGTTTGTTGTCATTTGTTGTTTTCTGCTGTGTGACAGCTTTTTACTGGAAGATAAAAAAGAACAATGAACAATAATAATGGCTTGTTTATAAGTTTTTTTATATAAACAATAAAAATAAATCAGTTGGTAGGAATCTGTGCTTGCTTTGCCTGAAAACTCACAGGTTACCAGCCTTTCATTGACACACACACACCAACACGTGAGCACACACAGAACAGGCAGCTGTACTGATGAGCTTCAGAGGAGGACAGAGAGTAGCTTAAGCTTTTATAAAACCCTGCAGAAACCCTTTCACATTTTGCTTTGTATAAATGTGGGTGTGTGTGTGTGAGTAGGGGGGTGTGGGTGTGTGTGTGTGGAGGGGTGTGTATGTGTGGTCCTGCTCTCTTGTAGCTTTTATGTACGAGGTGAATAGCAGGTTAGAAGGTTAAAGTTCAGATGTTTGTTAAAGTTCAGTAGTTGTGTGCATGTTGCTGTTCCTTTACTGGAATGCTATTTGTAATGAAAAAACGTATCTCTTAGAAAAATATAAAATCAGAACAATATTACATTTTATTTTACAATTTTTTACAAATTTTTTATATTGTTTCTTTCATGTTTTCTTGTTTTTAAAAAGACAAGAAGCCATTTATTTTATTCTGCTTTTATCTGTCTTTTGATTTCACTTTGTTGTGTATTCATTATTACATTTGTTAGAACATTTGCTGTCTCATCCTCTTTTGTTAAGTCATAGTGCAGAAGATACATGTCAGTAAGAGACAGAAGAATGTAACTGTGGAAATATGTTGTTAAAAAAAAATAATAATAAAGTTTAAAAAAAAAAAAAAGACAAGAAGCCCAAAAAACTTACCTTACCTTTAAAAAATGACTTTTTTAATTGAATATGTTTGATTGTTTCAGTTGGAGTAAGAAGTAAATTACAGTGTACAACACAGGTCAGTCCAACAAAAAGGACTTTAGAAGAGTAGTGTAGTTACTTAAATAAAAAATTAAGACAATATAAAACATGGAATTCATGGAACTAAAATCCAGCTGTTTTGTTAGAACGACTGTAGATCGTGAAATCTGTGACTCATTCAAGTGATTTTTATTTATTTATTTATTTATTTATTCAAACTCACTTGTTATTCTCTCATTCTAACATAAGGTGGTGCTGTTGTCTCGTTTAGATTCAGGAATGGGGTCCATTTGATTTGGTGATAGGAGGAAGTCCCTGCAATGACCTCTCAATTGTCAATCCTGCAAGAAAAGGCCTGTATGGTTGGTGACAAATCAAAGTCTATGTTGTCTATAAACTGTAGTTTAACTTTAGTCCATATTTTTACAATATTACCATCATGTTGGTGGCCATTTATTGTTGGTACTTATGTATCTCAGTGTTTAAGAAGTAACTGGATGTGGTAGTTTTTGCTCTTTAAAACAGGCAGTTTACTAATGGTTTGTTCCCTTAAGAATGTATGGTGTGATACAGTTCAGGTCTACTCAGTGTATCACTTCATTTTCCACAACAGACAGTATCAGCACGAGTGCCTGCTCATGCCCTCAAATCAGCAATGACCAGTCAGCAGACTAATTTACTTAAGGTATTTTCTCACTGGGCTGCAACTACTTGGCGAACAGTATTAACAAGGGAGTGTCCCAAATGTCTCCAGAATGTCTCTCAACATTTGCAGTGGTTCTCAATTTCCTTGCTTGAGTCCCAGAGAAAGTGTGCAGTTCTGTTGCTTAGATTCTGAATTTGTTCAAAGAAATTGTGCAACAAAATATTCTCTCAAAATAGTTACAGAGTGATTGTGGGTGTCTTGAACCCTTCTTTATGTTGTTATGGGTGTCTCCAACTCATCTTAAGAGTTCAAAAGCTCTATGTTGACACTTGCACAGGAGCTCTCCTCTGACAGACAACATGTCCAAGTTTAAAAAACACACCAATAATAAATAATTATTTATAATCTGCTCCAAATCGGCAGTTCTTCATTTCAAAAGTGTACTTTAGTAGATTAAATCATAAATGTGGAGGCTGCTGCCAAGGTGGGTACAGTGGGGACAAAAATGGGCATTAAAATTATTTGCTCAGCCTAGTATACAGTTTTGCAAGTTGTGCACACATGATTTTCAAAAACTGCCTGCTCAAAAAGGCATGCTGGTTGTTTGATCACAAACTCACAATTTAGTGAGACTACCATGAAAAATTCACATATTTTCTTGCAATTTTGAGTCACCAACTGGTCTCCAAAAATCACAGCCCAGTGAGATCCTACCTTTAAGCCTCCCTCACACTGGATGATGACCCTGCTACAGTCTCCACAGTTTACATGGCTGAATCACAATAAATGTGGAAAACCTCCTTCTGTGTGAAGTCAGGCATGGTGCTGCTATGCTCATCACCAGATAGATTTTTCCTGCTATTTTCTACATCTGTGAGATACTCTCCTGCAACCAGACTGCTCTGTACGCCCACCCTTACACAACTCTCTCAGACAGGAGGCAGCTATGGGACAATGCTAATACCAAGACTAAGTCTTGCTGGTGCATGCAGGCCTCATGCCCCATGTAATGGATAAGCTGCCATCAGGCTCCAGCACACTGATGCACTACTATCACAATGATTAAAGGACTAGCATTCCTTGAAGGAATACTATTGCCTTCCATCTTTCATGCAGGAGTTTCAGACTAAGATCATTTTATGCTAAGAAATTACAGAGTTATAGTTGTTTTGATAAGGTCTTGAAAAAAAAAACTATATAAAAAATATGTAAGAGGAAAGAACTTTATGCCCAATGAAATGCGATATTGCGAGATGTCTCGCTCAGAGTATGTTGTGAATAACTCTGCTACTACATCAAATTTTGGCTTAATACCTGTACATGTGACTTAAGTCATAGCCATTTTTGTGTTGGCTAATGCTTATTAGTTGTGGTGGCCATCGTGAATTGGATTGACTCCAAAAGTTTAACAGCTGTAGATGTTCAACCAATGATCATTTACTGAAAGTTTTATTAAAACTCCATCAAGTGGTTCATGAAACAGTTTGTTAACAAAGTTTACTTCAACAAGTTAATGGCATTTTTGTACAATTCTTAGCGCTCAGAATATATGTTGAGGATCAGTCTCAGCTTCGACCACTTCAAATTTTAGCACAATAGCTATAAAATTTACTGAATTATAGCTATTTTTGTGTTTTCTTTGGTCAGTTGACTGTAACGCCTAGCTTGAATTGCATTGGCATCAAAAGTTAATAAGTTGCAGATGTACATACAAGGATTATTTCCTGAAAGTTTCAATTAAATCTGTCCAGTGGTTCATGAAATATTTTGGTAAGAGACAAGACACTTGCACACACACAGACATGGGCAAAAACATAATTGTCCATGCCAGGAGATGATAAACCACTGCAACCTTGCTATGGGTGTTTTGTGCACACTCAAAACCCTTGTGGACCTATCAGACTCTGACATGTATGATGGAGAGCCCGTAGCATTCTTAAAACAGCCACAAAGACCATCCCTATTCTAGCTAATTTTATGTGTTTTTTTACATTGTATAAGGGTTGTCATCCAGTGTGAAGGGGACCTAACCATCATATGACCAGCTTGACTTACTCAAATTTTAAGCTAAGTTAGTATCAGAAAAGTAGTTTTCTGAAATTTTGTGAGCCATATTACACCATACCAAACCATACATGTAAAGAAAGAAAGTCCTAAAATTTAAGCAGTATTTGTAAGCTGTTTTACATTTTGCGGTTTTGGGGAGATACTCTATATTGCCAAAAGTATTCGCTTGTCTACCTTCACACACATATGAACTTGAGTGACATCCCATTCTTAATTTAATTTAATATGATGTTGGTCCACCCTTTGCAGCTATAACAGCTTCAACTCTTCTGGGAAGGCTTTCCACAAGGTTTAGGAGTGTTTATGGGAATGTTTGATCATTCTTCCAAAAGCAAAGTTATGAGGTCAGACACTGATGTTGGACGGCTGGAAGGCTTGGACGCAGCTGCTCAACCATGGAAACCCATTCTATGAAGCTCTCTACACACTGTTCTTGAGCTAATCTGAAGGTCACATGAAGTTTGGAGGTCTGTAGCTATTGACTCTGCAGAACGTTGGTGACCTCTGTGCACTATGCGCCTCAGCATCTGCTTAGCCCACTCTGTGATTTTACATGGCCTACCACTTCGTGGCCAAGTTGCTTTCATTCCCAATAGCTTCCACTTTATTATAATGCCACTAACAGTTGACTGTGGAATATTTAGTAGTGAGGACATTTCACAACTGGACTTATTGCACAGGTGTCATCCTATCATGGTACCATGCTGGAATTTAAGTATCTCCTGAGAGCGACCCATTATTTCACAAATGTTTGAAAAAGCAGTCTGCATGCCTACATGCTTGATTTTATACAGCTGTAGAAGTGATTGGAATGCCTGAATTCAATGATTTGGATGGGTGAGTGAATACTTTTGGCAATATAGTAAATTTGACACAATCGTTAATGATCACAATAATCATTATATCTGAGCTTTAAAGCATTTAAAGCCATGACATTGAAAAATATAGATTTAACTGAACTCTGATGGTGTTTGATTGCTCCAGAAGGTACAGGGAGGTTGTTCTTTGAGTTTTACCGCCTGTTGAGTGAGGCCAAGCCCAAAGAAGGAGAGGATCGTCCCTTTTTCTGGATGTTCGAGAATGTAGTAGCCATGGGCGTCAATGATAAGAGGGATATCTCCCGATTCTTGGAGGTGAGTTGTAGAGTTTATACCAGCACCAGACATGTCTTTCACAAAAATGTTTTTTATTTTTTTGTCTTTCATGGACCAAGACAAGGTATTTCAAGACATCAAGCTGAGGTCTAATTTTAGATTGACCCAAACAAACATTTGTAGATGTAGACAGCTAAACAACATGGAAAATTTATTTATAGACACTTTTTGCTCATCTAATGATGGTTGCTTTTTTTTTTCTTCTGAAAAAGATAAAAGTACAATAATAATAGTTACCACTGTTTGTTTTACACAGTGTAACCCAGTGATGATTGATGCCATTGAGGTCTCCGCTGCCCATCGTGCCCGGTACTTTTGGGGTAACCTGCCGGGAATGAACAGGTTGGCAAACATCTAAATAAATTCAAAGTTTCAAAGAAACACAGCTAACATTGCTGCTTTTATGTGACTTTATTGTATTGGTCTAAAATGTGGATCTGTTTTTATGTGTCCTGTATGTGGGGTTTTCCATAAAAGGGGTTCCAGTGGTAAACTGGAGATAGAACTTGCTTAGCACCAACTCTCACCATTGTAAGCTCTGGCGCTAGGACCAAAACTAGGCCAGAGCAAAGAACCACTTTTGTGAGGAGCTGGGGGCAGACTCATGGAGACCAACAACCAATGAATGTTGTGAGCAACAGTGCTCGAAGTGAGCAGTGGCGCGCTAAGGACTAAATATTCGTCCTTAGCATATCATTACTTTTCATAGTGTACTGCCACCTGCTGGTGCTCAGCGTTAGTGTCACTAACTGTAAGCTATGGACAATTCATCGGTGATAACCAGGAAGACATGACTCGCTCTACACTGCTTCTGATCAAAGAAACAGTTCAAATATAGAGGATCAGGTGACACATGACACATGAAGAACAATAACAGGTTAAAAGTTAAGTACAAGTAGCCAATCAGAGGCACAGTGTCAGGAATCTGATCAGCAGTACTGAGGACAGTAAAAGATACAGTCTCTACATAGAGAGAAGGATTGTTACTGTAACGAAACAGTAAATCTGGTGGTAATTTAAGTCTTGGCCAAACAAGATGTGGAAGCTGAACGTGAGAGTGGAGCAACACATACACAGTACTTAGCCTCTGTGCAATGTTCTTGTCTTCTTTGGGTTAAACATTCCCTCTGCTTTGACTGACAGGGAATGAAACTCCTGATGTTTTTGCTAAGAAATCCACTTTAAATAAAACTACAGCATTCCTTTGAAGCTTTTAAGTGCCTGTCATGCAAAAAAACTTATTTATTGTCACTGATGATCAACAATCACAACAATCAAAATTTTAAAAATGTGATGGATGCAGTTTATATTTTTTTTTCAAATGAGTAAAATCCTAATTTAATAAAAGTTTAGGTATCTTTTCTGCTCCTTTCTCTGGGCAAAATGCAACATAGAATATTTTAGGTACAAGACTCCTGTTATTTTCTCTTTGACTCCAGCAGTTTAACACAGTTGCTTTTTCCCTAAACTGAACTGAAGTGAAAGGTGGCAGGTGGTATTGTCACAGTTTGAAGGAGAGATGGACCCAAGAATGCAGACCAACACAAGGAGCTCAAATTAAAACAAAAAATTGAA
Organism: Kryptolebias brasiliensis; assembly: GCA_028566095.1. Taxonomy (NCBI): domain Eukaryota; kingdom Metazoa; phylum Chordata; class Actinopteri; order Cyprinodontiformes; family Rivulidae; genus Kryptolebias; species Kryptolebias brasiliensis. The sequence goes on from JAOXNZ010000210.1 coordinate 197,495, forward strand.
TTATTACAAAAATAATATAAAACAAAAGGCTGGCACGGCAGCAAACAATACAAAATAACAAAACTCTAAGTTAGAGGAGAACCAGACGGTATGAAGCACAATGCCAGGCTGCAGATGAGTGAAGAATGAGAGATTAAATGGAATAGGGCTGATGAGTAAAAGTGGAGACATCTGGACTAATGACAACAGAGAACAGGTGTAAGTGAGTGGGCCAGAACCCGGGGACTGAAGGCTGACTATGGAAAAGTACTGAGAATGGCTGGAAAACACAGGGAGGCACGGGAAAAAACTGAACACAAAGAAAAGACAGAAACTAAACATCATATAAAATAAAGATAAACCGGAAAACAGAAAACTAAACACTGAAAAAACACAGATCTTGACATTTATGCATTCTTTCAAGGAATGATAGGTCTTTATTTAAAACAGTATTTATAAAATCGACCCTGTGATCTGTGGAAATAAAGTGTCACTGCTCTGTTATTCTCTACAGAAACTCAGAATACATCAGAGGCAGGAGCAATTATTTACTGGGAAAATTTTTTAATGTGACTTAATGATGTAGTTCTGAGTTGGCTCTCTTAAGTGATTCTTGTTAAGAACCAGCTCTTAATGTTTGGGGGAATAATGTGGTAACTTCCTATTTCAGGCCTCTGTGTGCTTCTGGGATGGATAAGCTGGAGCTGCAGGACTGTCTGGAACACGGCCGGGTAGCAAAGGTCAGTTCGCTGCAGAATAAAGTCACAGATGAATAAATTAGTGCTGAGTGTGTGACGGTGTATGTTGCTCTTTAGTTTGGAAAGGTGAGAACCATCACCACTCGCTCCAACTCTATCAAACAGGGAAAAGATCAGCACTTCCCAGTGTTGATGAATGGAAAGGAGGATGTGCTGTGGTGCACTGAACTGGAGAGGTGAGCTCAAAACAGACTCCTCACGCTGCAGTTTAACTACTGAAACCTTTTCCAGGAACAGGATCTACTTTGGGGTCTTTTCCTCAATATTATCAGTGGGTGCTTTTGGACCACAAGACCTTATTCATGTTCATATAACACTTATTGTAGTTCCTAACCTTTTTTGGCTTTGTACAACAGGAATTATGATTGTTCACAGTTTTATCACTTGCCACCATGAAAGGCAGGTAATATTGTAATTTCCTGTTTGTCTATCTGTTAGCAAAATGAACAAATTAACTAATTTTAATCAAAACTTTCAAAAAGTAATAATTGGACGTACATCTGTAATTGATTAACTTCTGGAGTCAACTGATTAAAAATAGCCACCACAGCTAATCAATCTTCAAAAACACAAAAATGGCTACAATTCAGTCAGTTTTACAGATATTAAGCTAAAATTAGGTATGGTTGTAGCTAAGAGTCATCCTTTCAACACATACTCCAAAGACACGTGACACATGGCATAAAATCCTGCATAACGTTATTTAAGATTTGACCAAAACAGCTCCAACTTTGTAATTTCTCAACATAAGATGATCTTAGTCTAAAACTCTGGCATGAAAGACAGCGGGTGATATGCATACTTTAAGGAATGTTAGGTCTTTAATCTTGAAAACATGCTAACTCGGCCATTTCTGCTTTAATTCAGTTAAAAAGTTAAAGTGAATTGTTTAAAAAAATGTTTAAATGTTGTTCTGTTTTGTTTTTTGTTTTGTTGTTGTTGTTGTTGTTGTTTTCACCAGGATCTTTGGATTTCCTGTCCACTACACTGACTTGTCCAACATGGGTCGTGGTGCCAGACAGAGACTCTTGGGCCGGTCCTGGAGCGTCCCTGTTATCAGGCACCTGTTTGCACCACTCAAAGACTATTTCGCCTGTGAATAGAAACCACCCATCACCAGTGAACAAATTTGATTCAAGATCCAAGGTTGCAAATTTTTTAGTATAAATGGCTCAAAAAACACCAGCTGCTAGTGCTGGTGCTGGTTTATAGACCTGGACTCTCAGGAGCTGGAACGTTCTTGTTGTGCCAGCAGAGAACCAGTCCTGTGGAACTTAAAACAACAGTAGCTAGTGTTGGATTCTTGTCATAACCTGCTCTTCAACTAACACAGAAACAAAGGTGTGGTTCTTCTCTAGCACACAGAATCAAGATTGATTAATGTTATTAAAGATTAGTTTGAGTCAAAACTAAAAGAAGATGTTTCTCATTAAGGCTGTAAAGTGACTGTAACATAGTTTAGTTTTGTTTAAAAGTGGCCCTTTAAGGCATGGTTTAAAGCTGACATTTTAGAAAGTAACAAATGACTAGTTTTTATTGTTACTATAAAGCTTAAGTATTTGACAAGCAAGCTGCTAATACAGCCTGTAAAATTCAAAGAAAACCCATTTTTTAAACAGAGCAAAACAACAGTCATACTAACCATGTGGAATAATTATATTTGACTGGGATGAAACACCTGGGAAGTGAAAACCACTTCAAATAAAGTCAGTTGCTTATTTCTGGGAAAATAAAAAAAATACTCAAATAGCAGGAGAAAGGAGGTGGGGATTGGAGCCCTTTTATTATTATACTTCATCAATGTCTTTTGTTTTGGACCTGTTTTTTTTTTTGTTGTTCCAACATAAAAAGCTGCCTAAATCACAGATAACTAACTCTCCCATTTTACTTTTGAATATGTTTTTGATATTACCTCATTTATCAGTATGAATCTTTTTTTTTCTTTTATTCCTA
>JAOXNZ010000210.1:259095-270639 GCA_028566095.1 Kryptolebias brasiliensis
GAAGTCCAGTTGCTTTTGTTTTTAACCTTTTTTGGATTTACCATGTCCTGGATGACTGAGAATCTACACCAGCACACACAAATGCATGTATGTGTAGCATAGATTGTGTATACACCAATGGAACTGAGGGTGCTGAATGGATCGATCTGCCTGATCAGCATGTCCAGTCAGTCCAAAGGTTTACTCAACTCTCGGCAGAGTTGTACATTTCACGTAGTAACACAGACGTTTGTTTGAGGAAACAATGACAATATCTACAAATATCAAAACAGTTCATGCAAACTGATTTTTGCTTTATGCTTCTGTTAATTTTGCACTGCATGGTTATATATATAAAATCCATCCACCTTCTACCACTTATCCGTGGTCGGGTTACAGAGGCATCAGGTGCAGGAGGGAAACCCAGGACCGTCTCCCCAACAATACTCTCCTGGGGGATCCCAAAGTTTTCCAAGGCCAAAGAGGATACATAACCCCTCCAATGAGTTTGGGTATGCCCTGGGGTCTCCTCCAATATGTACGGAGAATTCTGGGGTTATTTACCACCATGAATAGGACCAATAGCAAGATGGAGCAGTTTTAGGACATCCAGGGGTCACATCTAACAAGAATTCAGAATTTGTTAATATTTCTGGTGAACTAACTGGACATGTTAAGCAAAAAAGCTATTTGAATTTGTTGGTAATTATTAGATTTTTCTTCAACTATCTCCTCCACCCTTTCCTTTCTTTCTGCAGGGTTATAGGACAAGTAAGAAGTGGTTAAAAGCAGAGAAATCTTAACAATAGCTAATCTCAGCTCCTTTTTTTATGATTTAGGGCTGTTGGCTTTTTCATGTTTTTGTTTAAAAATAACACGGTTGGGACTTGCAGTAAATTAAAGTTTACTTACCTCGAGTCCTGCAGCTGAAAATCAGAGGCTGAGAGTACAAAAGCCTGTCCTGCTGCTAATCCTGCTAACTGGATTAATATATTCCTTCATTTTCACCAATCCAATGAGTCAATGGGGAGGGAGATGCACATATTCTGACAACAAAGCTGAGCTCTCCTGTGCTCATGGTTTTTACTTTATAATCTTTTAAAATTAAACTATGATGGAGGAGGAGTGGCACAGCGGTGCAGTGGTTAGAGCTGTCGCCTCTCAACAAGAAGGTTGCAGGATCGCTTCCCGGCTTGGGGCCTTTCTGGTTGTAGTTTGCATGTTCTCTCTGTGAGCACGTGGGTTTACTCCTGGTACTCCGGTTTCCTCCCACAGACTAAAATCGTGCAGTTAGGTTAGGTTAATCGGTAACTTTAAAATTGTCCCTAGGTGTGAATGAGAGCATGAATGGTTCTTTGTCCCTGTGATGGACTTGCGACCTGTCATGGGTGTCCCCCGCCTCTAGCACAGTGACTGCTGGAAATAGGCACCGGCTCCCCACAGCCCAGAAAGGAGAAGCGGGTAAAGAAAATGGATGGATGGACTATGATGGAAGAATCGGCCACTGGGACACTCCAAGTTGTTTCTCTTTTCATAAAAGCACCCCGACTGAAAATGCACCCGTAGGAAACTACTTGAAGTGTTGGTACCAGTTGTTGGTGAAAAATAAAAAATTTAAATTTAAAAAGGTGGTTGTGACAATTGCATTAACTTTTTAAATTTTCACATTTTTAACTAGACTTCTAATATTTGAAACTCGTTGCATGGGAATTGACAGTAGTTTAAAGGGTTAAATAATAGTTTTATGAACTGCTATGAAACTAAATATTGGAGATGCAAGAGGACAGTTAACCCACTTTGGTCTTGGCTGCATTTGGACTAATCTTTAGACCTATCAGACTCCATTTGTCCAAATGGAGCTCATACAAAGAGCTACCTACAAGGGGTAAGATATTAATTCCTTCTAACTTTTCATAGAACACCACTTAAGAATGGCCAAACTATTCCTTTAATAATTGCTTGTTTGTTTTATAAATAGTGCACATTGCTTGCTGTTTTATTTTATACGTTGGTTCACCTGCTGATCTTTTGGCCTTCTTACCAGCTGGGTTAGTTCTGTAGGACAACAGGAGATAAATAGTTACAGTAGATTTCTGCAAAAGAAAATTAGATTCCAGTTTGTTAGAACTTATTGTGATAATCAGAACATGTTTTTCTGTATTAGATGTTCTTTCTCTGCTGATTCAAATTCTTGTTCTTAAAAACCTGCCAGTTCAATCCAGACATTCACTACTGTGCAAAAGTCTCAGGCTATCCCTATTGTCTTTGTTTTTTTTGCTTCCAGTCTTTATCAGTAGTTCTCTAGGCATCTGTACGTGTTTCTGAAAACTTTGGCAGCATTCAACAAATTGTTACTAGTAACCTGTCAGAAAGATACAGTTTGTTCTCATTTCTTTAGATGGATCTATGAAAAATCTGAAAGAACACCGTTTGACAGGCAGAAAATAGAGTTTTTAGCACCAAGAAGGTGATTCCCAAAGAGTTATTTGCTGACAACTTTCATGCAGTAGCAGTAGATAATCAGCTGAAAAGTGATGCTTCTCTTAGGCCCTGTGTCGGATCTTTGATTTTTAAAAATGTTTGCACAATATTCTGTTGCAGTCAGGTTTAAGGACTATAGTGCCAATAGAAAAAAGTAGCCAAAGTTGAAAGATTTTCAGGAAGCCTGAAGAAAGTCTGGCTGCTTGAAAGGAAAATAAAAATGACTGGGCTGGGACTAGTTGGAGAAAGACATTCACAAGGGAGTCTTCAAAATGTCTCATGACATTCGTGGTGGTTCTCAATTTTCTGGCATGAGTCACAGAGACTCACAGTCCTGCTCATCTTCAAAAAGTTTGTGCAACAAATTTGCTCTCAAAATAGTCAGTCGTTCCGGATGTCTCCAACTTGTCTCAAGAACTCTAGATTTTGACTCCTGTTCTCTGACAGAAAACATGTCCAGGTCTAAAAACCACACAGATGATAAATAATAAGTATGGAAAAACTGGTCCAAATCTACCTGTCGTCTTTTCCGAAGTGTACTCCTGCAGATTAAATCGTAAACGTGGGTGCAGCTGCCGAGATAGGTAAGACGTGGGCAGAGGTGGGGAACAGAATACTGTGCACAGCCAAGAATGCAGTTTTGCAAGTGGGGTGTTAGGACTTTAACCTGTTATATTAAGTGATATTCACATGTTTAGCTTTTTTTCTCTTGTGTAGAATATAAATTCTTATTATAGTGATTTTCTTCCAGACTGCCAGAAAGGATTTGGGGGGTAACATGTTTGCACAGAACTCCAAAGGAATACATTTAGGGGGTTAAATGTTTGATATCTGTGAAGGATCCACAATGCTCTGTGTAGGTTGGAACATGTGCAAGTGTTTGAAAACAGAATGATTTCCTGTGTGAGTCTCATTTTAAGATGTCATTTTAATATCAAAGCAATGATCAAGTAATGAAATGGAGTCATGAATTGTTACTCAATATTTTTTTCTTTTTATCAAAAGTTGTGAAATAAACTATTCAAATGATCACAAAGTTGTCCTTTTCATGTACATGTATCCTTTAGAGCAGGGCTGTAGGGTACAGTGATGATGGTGCAGTATTCTTTCCACGTTTTGTTCAGCTAATGAACAAAAAGGGTTCCGTTTTATATCCTCAAAGTCTAAATTGCAAAAATGGTTTAATAACCGAGTGAAACCAAGACTTGCAAAGCAAAGAGGCTAATTGATTAGTGCAGAAAATAAATATTAAGCCAAAAATTACATTAGGAAATTTGTGTTTAAAAATTCTTTTGGGTGGTGTTTAAATCTATCCATCCTTTTTAATACCTGCCTATCCATGCAGTAGCAGGGGAACTGATGCCTGTCTCCAGCAGTCATTGTTTTGGATGTAGTGTGGAGTTATTTAAAACAATTTATATAAATCCTTGCAAAAAATAAACTCAATCACAACTTTTGGACAGTGTTGATTCAGCTGTTTTACTTTGTAGAATAAAAAGAAATTACAAATATGAAATTATTGAACAGTTTACCATACCTCTGCTAATTAATTAGATTGTTGTAATTTTTTGCAATTTAAAAATTGGATAGACTTGTAATTTTCAAAATTATAAAAGCAAAATTCTGTTGGACCTGAGTGACAAAAGAGACCCAGTTCTTCACTGGGGTGTTGCGTTATGTTTTGCACCCTCTGCGACGTGTTATCGACGTAGTGACGTTCTGACGTAAGCCCTTTCGTCCTGACGTAATCAGAACCGCTTTTCCGCTGCCGGTAGAGTGAACGAGGAGAAGGAAAAGCAGAAGTAGCGTCAACGATTAAATAAACACAGATTATTGTGGGATTCAGAACCACAGCAGATAAAGACTAAGACACCGAGTCCAAGAACTGTGAAACCTAATCGGTTAAAGGTATGTTTAAAATGCGTTTTTATTTTTTTACCGCAATAAAGCAACCGGAACCGCAAATTGAGCAGGCAGACAGCTAACATGTTAGCTAGCAGCTAACTGGAAGAGAGAACACAAACCGATAGGATCCATTGTTTGTTCAGGTCCAAGCTCATCAGTACCCAGTTTACCATACAGTTATTTTGATAGCAGACTGGATGGTTTAATTGATATTCAACAATTACTGTACAGAAATTAGATGGTAATGTCAGTTTTTCTTTAGGTTCCATCTCACAAATGGACTGAAAGGGAACGATGCAGCTAAAGAACTCTATTAAGAAGTCATATTATTATAGGAGTCAACGTTAGCAAATCAGAAGAGTGGAGCTTTATAAACAAATTAAGGAAAAAGGGAGTCTAAAGAAATGTGGCTTGGAGAAACGGTGTGATTGAGTTATAAAGCTCGAGCTGAGTCACACTAAATAGATAAACTTGACTGCTACATGTGACTTTTGTCATGAAACAGTGGAACATGTCATGGTGAAGTCAAATCACAGGCTGAAATAAAAGTGCCTTTTAATCTCATACATTTTAATGAAAATGTAAGATGTATGATAAAATAATTACGTTTTACTATCTTGTAGTAAATGGTCTGACAAAAAAATCACCTTATTCCTACGGCCCATGGTGCCTTGCGTGGATATTGTCAGCTACTTCCGGTCAGCGCATTTTTCTCTCAGTGGGACTGCGGACCAAATAATGTGGAAACATTACCAATTACGTATAAGACGTGATGGTTTAATCAGACCTGCTCCTTCAATACAAAATTTTCCCTACAATTAGGTAATTTTATTCTTATTTTTGAGCACGCTGTCCTTATCAACACTCCTCATCGGTTGGGGGCGGTAATGCGCTTCACGTTGTCTGCCAGCCGCCACTAATCGACTAATCCCCACCGGAAGGAGACGAAGAAGAGGAGCTGAACCAGAGGAGGGCTGCTGCTGTTTTATCCCGATATAATCAGTCGAGCTGGGTGAGAGTTTTGTGTATAGGTGGGACACTTTTGGGGCGTTTATTGAAACAAGGCTGCTTTGTAATTCTTGACTTAGTTTCGGCTCCATAATAACTGAAAGTACCGAGGAAGCGCTCAGTCAGTGGAGGCTCGGGCGGGTGTTGTGTCGAGCGTGGATTATCAGCCGGGTGTAGTTCAGACAGCCAGGGTGAAACGGGATTTCTGTTGCTGCCAAGGACTTTGCTTTGGATGGAAGTTGTAGCTCGTAAGTATTACATTTTAGCCAAGCTAACTAAATGCTAAGCGATGTAGCATTAGCTTAGTGTTGCATGTCATTCAAAGCAGAGTTGAGGCTGGTTCAGATTAACCCTTTTTTGACCGGACCTCAGTAACACTTGCCACCTTCTGAACTTTAACTCCAACCATGTCTTTGACTCAAAGACCTCTCCTTAAACATAAGGAACTTAAACTTATTCAGAGTCTGCAGCAGGAAATCCAACTTTTAGAGAAATCTGAAGTGACTGAAATATAGCAAAAAATATCATATTATAAGAAACCACAGTTTTTTTCTAATATAATATTTCTGTTAATGAGGATCAAAACACACCTAACATATTTTAAAAACGAAGTCTTACTGAACACACGTTATATAACTATTGTTTTGTCTATTTTTACTTAAATCTACATAATCTGATTGAATAAAACTTTATTTACAGAAAGTGATAAAGTAGACTTGACTTAACCCGTGAAAAGTTGCCATCACTTTTTATCTGAGTTACATTTGGAGGTTTGTTTTTTTTTTTTTTTTATATCTTGTACAGATCGCAAGTCCATCACAGTGACACATAGAGATAAATAAGATAACTATATTCACATACTCACCTAGGGACAATTTATTTAAAAAAATTATTTAAATTAATTTTTACCAATGAACCTAACATGCATGTTATGGGTCTGTGGGAGGAAACCGGAGTACCCAAAGAAAACCCACACGTGCATGAGATGAGGAGATAAAAAGACAATTTTTTGTTCTTCACTGTCGGACATTAAATCAAACTAAACCTTTCCTGTTTTGGGTCAGTTAGAATTCCCCAAATTATTTCAGTTTGTTAGATAATGATATAGAGAATTTTCATTACTTTATTCAAAGTCACAATTTTACATAAAACTTTGGAGAATTTGCTTTTAAACTGTATGACTTGGGTCAAATCTTTCGTTCTACAGCTTCTCACAATAATTTGCTGGAATTTTGTCCCATTCCTTCTGACAGAACTGGTGTAGTCAGGTCTGTAGGCCTCCTTGAACATGCACCTTTTTAGCTCTGCCCACAAATTTTCTGAGATTGAAATCAGGAGTTTGTGATGATCACTCCAAACATTGACTTTGTTGTTGCTCCCTTTGTTAGTAAACTTTGTTAAGCCACTTTGTAACCTTTTTGGCAGTATGCTTATCTATCTAATCTATCTGATTTATGTTCAAACCATAACTTCCCAGCTGATGTCTTGAGATGTTGCTTCAATATTTTCACATAATGTTCTTTCCTACCATTTTGTGAAGTGCACCAGTCTCTCCTGCAGCAAAACACTCCCACAACATGATGCTGCCACCACCAAACTTCAGTCTGAATGATGTTCTCAGGCTTGTAAGCTTCCTCCTTTTTCATCCAAATGTAAAATTGGTCATTACAGTCAAACAGTTGAATTTTAGTTTCATCAGAAGACAGGGCACGACTCCAAAAGTTAACAGGTCTCTGTTCACTGAGGATAATGGCACTCTCTGACTGGCTTCAGCAGTATCTTCACAAGGTCTGCTGCTTTTGTTTTGGGCTTGATACACACATTTTGCAACAAAACCCATTAATCTCAGGAACACAGAACTCGTCTCCTTCCTGAGTGGTACGATGGCAGGACATCCGATGGTGTTTATACTTTAGTATAATTGTTTGAACAGATGAATGTTGAACCTTCAGGCATCTGGAAATTGTACCGTCAGTTCTCTTCCTGATATCTTGGCTGATTTCATTGATTTTTCCCATGATGTCACACAAAGAAGCAGCGTGTTTGAGTTGTGTCTTAAAATAGATCTACAGGTGTGTCTCCATATAACTCAACTGTTGTCACCAATCAAAAAGCTTCCAAAACCATGACATCATCATCTGAGCTTTCCCAAATAATTTGAAGGCACAGAAATCTTGCCTGTATGTAAATATGTGACTTTGGGGAATAAGAAAAAAGAACATTCTCATTATTTGGGCATTAAGCAGACAGGAAAAGGTAGTTGTGTTTTTTATATAGTGGATTGAAACATCCGGTTTTAATTGTATGTCTGAAAGTGCATATAAACATCTGCAGGCTTTATCTTTTTTTGTTGATGACGAGGTTCCTTTTTTTTTTTTAATTTAGTTTAAAATGTAGCACAAATCACATTTATTATATAAGACCGGAGCACTGTAATAAAACCATGATCCTACTTAAAAAATCTTAGGAGTGTTGTTTCTTGTGATCTATCCAGTTTAATTCTTTTTGAACCTCAGAGATAACAAAACTCTGACCACCGTGCACACATGTTCTGCAAAATTTACTAAAAATCTACATGAATAAAAAGTATTAATTGTACATTTACTGTAAATGTTTGAAAATTACCTGAGAAATTGACAGAAAAATCTGGTAATTTGAGTCTGGAAAAGACTAACTTTAAAATAAAATTCTCTATCACAAAATAACATGAAATGTTTTGGCAATATTTTATATTTTAACCTTCAAATATGGTTTTTGAATTGCAGGTGAGTTGCAGACTTTGGTGATATTGGTCATCACCAGTTTTGCCACATTACAGTCACAGAAAAACAAAGTGTGAGCTGCCTGCTTCAGGCTAACAGGAATGTGTTGTGCTGGATTTTTTGTCTCATGTGCTCTGCTAGCTTTGCTAAAAAAACAAATGTTGGTATCAAATCAGCACAGGCCTGTGCTGCGACAAGCAGCTTCTGTAAAGATGCAGCGTTTACTGATTTAACATTAACTCATACATTTATCATTTATTTAAGTTGTTCAGTTTGTAAAAACAAACAAAAAAAGCATTTCAGCTTCATTTTCACATGTTAACAAGCTTCCTTCTGCTCTCTTTCTGTAGGTGAACAACAATGGCTGTGAACGTGTATGCAACCTCGGTGACCAGTGACAACTTGAGTCGTCACGACATGTTGGTGTGGATCAATGAATCGCTACAGATGAACCTCACAAAGATAGAAATGTTGTGTACAGGTAAGAAATGTGTTTTTTTTTATTTATTTATTTTTTTAGATTTTTATCATTTGAGTTCTGAAGTATACACACAGTCAAACAGACCCAGGATCAATGGACCCACATCAGGTGCAACAAAGTACATTTTATTTATAACTATGGTCTCCCAATTGTTTAAAGTGGTAAATCACAAGGTTTAGAAACTTTGTGGAACCTGTTGTGCTTTTTAAAGACACTCTGGGCCGGTCCTTAGATCAAGTCAGATTAGCAGTGGAATAACATTAGTTGACTCACTCATCTTCATGCCGTTTCGTGTGTTTTGTTGTTTTGCTTGTATGCTTGTTTTAATCACCATTTGCATAGTAAATGCTAGTCAGTGTACTGCGTAGATCTGCTTTCTGTGTGCTGCTTTCAATTTAATTAACACTGTTTGGGTATTGTTCTGCTATAATCTGATCTTAGTGTTAAATATCTTGGGTTCAGCAGCTGTTATAAGCCCCATCCCACATCTCACAAACAGGAGGCTGCAGCGTCCAAAATACTGTCTCTTTCCTGTACACAAAGATAACACTTTATCTTTGTGTAAATGACAACAATAATGTTTCTATAATATTTAAGACCTTGTTTGATCATTTCAGTAGCTCATAATTTCTGTTGAGAGACACCACAACAAATGTTCAGGAATATTTTTGTTTGATTTAGTGGAGTTATTTATTGAACTCTTCATTAGAGAACGCTATACTGTGTACATTGACTAAGGGCGTGTACACAGTATACTCCTCTTTACATGAAAACCTTTGGGAAGTGAAAAAGGCTCTCAGATGTGCTCAGGGAATAATATGATTATGTGTAGAAAAACATTTTCAGTTAAAAGATATGCTTTTTTCGCTTTAATTCATGGTTTTCATTACACCCTTATCTGTTACAGAAGTGTCAACTTAAAATCCACAATACTGCTTGTATAGCTATGAATTGTCAAGGTTTTGGTTGGTTTTGATGGTGAAAATTTCCTTTTTTGGTGGCTTCTAGATTAGCTCATCTGTAAAAACATTTCTCCACACTGACAGTCTGCTCAGAAGTACTTCAGGTTGCACTTCATTAAAGCTCTTTTTATTTAGCTTGATTCTGTTGGAGTGAAGTGCTGCACATTTCTCAAATTAAACTTCTTCCCATGAATTATGTGACAGTGTCATTTTTGACAGTTTTGTTTCACAACTCAGAAACCAAATGGTCTCATCATGTAGATTGTACGGATGGAACACAATATTGATGAAGCAGGATTTCATTTATCTGTTTAAAAGTCATTTAAAATCATTTAAAAGTTTTTCTATTAGTTCATTCAAAGGGAAGTTGAGCTCTATTTCTTCTTATCTGTTTTTTTTGTGAACATGTTGTAATATACAACTTTGACGTTTGATGGTAATGAACAAGCAGAAGCCACTCAGTCCCTGTCATGAGTGTTGGCTCACGATATGATATTAAATACTGAAACTCTCATTTACTCATTACTTATTAATGTCTATTTTAGAAGCATTAACCCTTTAGTAGTTATTATGAAGCAATTTTAGTACTTGTTCTAAATGACTCTCTTCTATCAGTTGTATTATTTAATTGTTTACCATTATTTAGTGAACAAAGATTATTTAGAAGTCTTTGAAGAGAAAACAAAGAGTATGTTGTTTAGGCTTTGCTCCTTACAGGCCTTACACAGTGAGAACTTCCTGCAGCCTTCAGTGTTGCTGTAGACCTCTGCAGCCTCCATGGCCACTTTCTGTCTCGTCCTTTCATCAGTTTTGAAGGAACGTTCAGTTCTCAGTAATGTCACCATTGTTCCATACTGTCTCCATTTCTTGATGACCATCTTCACTGTGTTTTATGGAACTTTTAATGTTGAGAAAAAAAACACTTTGTCCCCTTTTTCTGACTAAAACCTTTTAACAAAGAGCCTTGTGAGACTCTGAGCCTTGGATTTTACTGTAGGATGCAGTTAAGTAAATGTAAAGCTAACTATAGCATGAGGGCTGATCTTTATTTGAGGTTAATCAGTCACTTTAATTGATGGCAGGTGTGTTCCCAAGAAGAATAAAGGCAATAATGAAATCAGAAGGAGCTTCATAAAAGTATTGCTTTAAGGGTGTGCACACTTATTCAACCAGCTTATTGCATCTTATTAATTTTCATGTTTTGTCTTCTAACCCACTTGTTTGTTTTCCATTTGAATATTACAGAAAATGTGTCACGTTAAAGCTGGGAAAGGTTTTGAAAGGATATATTTATAAAATAAATCTTTATGACTCAAAAGCTGTTCCTCATTCTGATGGGAGTGTTATCAGCCTACATTGATCTTTAATTTAATATAACAAGCAGGTATATTCTGTACCTGCTTGTTCCTGTTTGGTGGTCACGGGGAGCTGGTGCCTATCTCCAGTGGTCATTGGGTGAAGGGCGGGTACACCCTGGACAGGTCACCAGACCATCACAGGGACACAAGAGGACAAATGAGAAAGACAATCATTCACTCATGCCTGTTTTGAGGCTTTTTTTGTCACAATTATAAAGCATTAGTTAGATGATAATTAAGAGAAAACTCTTATAGGCTCACCGTCCACTTTATTAGGTACACCTGTCCAACTGTTCATTAATGCAAATGTCGAATCAGCCAATCACATGGCAGCAACTCAATGTATTTAGGCATGTAGACATGGCCAAGACGATCTGCTGCAGTTAAAACCGGGCATCAGAATGGGGAAGAAAGGTGATTTAAGTGACTTTGAACGGGGCGTGGTTGTTGGTGCCAGATGGGCTGGTCTGAGTATTTCAGAAACCGCTGATCTACTGGGATTTTCACGCACAACCATCTCCAGGAAAAACGTTGCCTGGTCTGATGAGTCTCGATTTCTGCTGCGACATTCGGATGGTAGGGTCAGAATTTGGTGTCAACAACATGAA
>JAOXNZ010000210.1:366164-379211 GCA_028566095.1 Kryptolebias brasiliensis
AATGGCCACCACAGCCAACTGACCTTAAAAAAATTATGATAACTCAGGCAGTTTTACTGTGCTAAAATTTTGTGCGGTAGTAGCTGCAGTGATCCCCAGTACATATTCTGAGTGCTAACAGATTGTGCAAGATCTTTGATTAAAACTTTAGCATTAACTGTTGGCATCAACCCTGTTGGTCTGTTAGCAAAATATCTCAGGACCCACTAGATGAAGCTCTTGGAGTTTGGATGCATATCTACAATTGATTACCTTCTGGAGTCAGTTCAAAATGGACACCACAGCTAATCAACATTAGCCAACACAAAAATGGCTACAATCCAATCAATTTCACAGATATTGAGCTAAAATCTGATGTGTTAATAGTTGTGAGTCATTCCCAACACATACTCGGAGCGTGACCTCTCACAATATCGGCTGAGATTTTACATAACATTATTTTCAAGATTTGACCAAGACTGCTACAACTCTGTTGTTTCTCAATTTAAGATGCTTAGACTAAAACTCTGGCCTGATTTACATTCTTTTAAGAAATGTTAGACCTTTAATTACTAAAATAATGTCAAGCAGAAACTCCCATAGGTAAGACAGTTCCAAGCTGCAAAATCTGTCTAACCTAAGATTTTAAGATGATGCCTTTTGCAAAAACGACTTATTAGAAAACAAAGGGACAAGGGCACCAGCAGTTATATCTTTGCTGGCTGTGTAACTTTGAAAGCAGCATGCACAACATCGAACTATAAACAAACATACACTACATGACAATTCTGTTACAACTAATGAGGACATCTCAGAAGATATATTGAACAATACCAAAGTCTGAGCAAATCACCTGCCACTTTTCATGTCAGAGTTTTAAACTGAAATCTTCTTGTGTTGAAAAGGGATGGTATTATCGCTGTTGAGGTCAAACTCTATAAGAGACCTTACGTATGATCTCATGATATTGAGATGTTAGAGTGTCCATCAACAACTGATTAAATTTTGGAATCAACCCAATTCAAGATGGATTCCACAGCCAACTGACCTTACAAAGCACAAAGAAATGGTGATAACTCAGCCAGGTTTACAGATATGGAATTAAAATTTAATGGAGATGAGGCTCAGCTACTACCACAACAGATACTACGAGAGCTAACATTTTACAATACTTGCATGAGACTTCAAATACTGTCATTTACAGTTTGACCAAAATGGTGTGGTAGTAGATGAGCCTCATCCCAAAAATACTAGACATTGTGCAATACTTTTATTTAAAACTTTGGCAATAACTGTTTTGCAGTCAAACTATTTCCGCATACTGTGCTATTTTACCTGTTCATAAATCAGAATGTTCAGCTCAGTCAGGAATCGTGTGTTATGACTTTTGTTGTTTGGAACTTTTGTACTTTTTGAAATATTTAACTTGAAAACCTGAAAAATTGTCCACATTAAAATGCATGGAGATCTCTTCAGTTCCTTCAGTTCTTCTTCATCATACTTTGCTATAAGTCTACCTATGTTCCTTTTAGCTGCTCTGTGCTAATTTGAACTTTTATCTACGGCTTTACTATTTTTAGCGTTTAGCCTACAGTCATGTTAATTTTAGTTTTGTTCCCTTTGCTTTAACCTCCTAAGACCTGAACTCTTGCAAGGCATGCATTTTTTATTTCTCTTTGCTGTTGGGGCTGATTGACACTTGATGTAAAGTCGTGTCTGTCTGCCTGTTTGTCTGTGTACAAGATTACTCAAAAGGTTATGAACGGATTTTCATGAAATTTTCAGGAAACATCCAACATGGTACAAGGAACAAGTGATTGAATTTTGGTGGTGATCTGGTCAAAGTTCAAGGTCAAAGGTCAATGTCATAGAAGACCTAGTGCTCTTACTATGTAAACATGTAACAGAGGAAAATTAAACTGCACAGTTGGACACCTATTAAGTCAAGCGTGATTGCAATTCATGTCAAGGTTCATGGAGTCAAAGGTCACATCACAGCTGACCTAGTTCTCTAACGCTGCAACAGTGTGATGTAGGAATGTTAAACTCCACAGCTGGACACCTCATGAGTCAAAGATGATGCCCGTTGATTTCAAGGTTCATGGGGTCAAAGGTCAAGGTCACCTGTAACCCCTTTGTTAAAAACTTGTCTCTGCTCCAACATGTGACCCTTTTGTTACTTCCACCAAGAAAGTTCTGTTTTCAGTTGTGTCTGTTGGTTTTGTTGTCTGTCTGATCAGGAAAAACTAATGAACAGAATTAGATCCAATTTTCAGGAAATGTTGGAGTTGTCACGAAAAACAATGGATCAAACTTTGGTGGTGATCCAGATTATGATATGGGGCGCACTATTTTTTAATCACGCTGTGGCCTTGGTGGAGGTTTGCGCTCTCTGAGTGCTTCTAGTATTAAATGTAATTTTACATTGTAAATGAAAATGGTTAGTTTCTATTCTTTTAAAACACAAATTTTCTCCAAGAAGTTTATTTTTATGTCAATAAATGCTCAGTTTTATGTGAAAGTGCCAAGGACATCAATTTGGTTGTGGATGGCTTGGCATTTGGGTTCATACCTGTCCCTTCCTTACCCTTAACAGAGAGTGTGTTTTTTCTTCTTCTTTTTTTTTTTTTGCATTGTTTTGTCTGTATGATTTTTGTTTGTTTGTTTGTTGTTCTTGTTTGGTTTGGGTATGGTAAATGTTCCTTGCTGCTAATTGTCACAACCATTGTCCTTGACACTCATTGTTTTTAGATGTTTTAAGAATACGTTTTTAAATCAACTTTTTGTTTTTATATTTCAGGAGTTTTTATACTGTGCTTTTATCAAACTGGTTTTAATAAACATTGTAATCTTGGGGAAACTTTGTATCATTCCATCATTCACATATATTTTGTTGTGTGTATTTTTAAAGAGAAATAGCCAAAGGCCATATTCATGCAATATTGGAAGATGTCACACTTAGAATATGTGTTGTGAATGGCTCTCAGCTACTACCACATTGAATTTTAGCTCGATATCTGTAAAACTGACTGGGTTATAACTTTTATTGCGATGGCTAAGTTTGATTAGCTGTGGTGGATATCTTAAAATGGATTGACATCATAGGTTAATCAGTTACAGATGTTTATCCAATGATTACTTTCAGAAAGTTTCATTAAAATCTGTCCAGTGGTTCATAAGAATTTTTGCTAACAGACGGACAAAATTTACTCCAAATAGTTATTGGCAAAATTGTAAACTAAAATCTTCTGCAATCAGAAATTGTATTGGGTAGTAGTCTCAGCTATTCACAACACATTTTAGCCTAATATCTATAAAATTAATTGAGTTATAGCCATTTTTGCGATTTTTAAGGTCAGTTGATTGTGGCTGACATCTTGAATCGGGTTGGCTCTAAAGGTCAGTCAGTTGTAGATGTACATCCAGTGATTACTTTCTGCAAGTTTGATTAAAATCCGTCCTGTGGTTTATAAGATATTTTGCAAATAGTCAGTCATATTTCAGAAGTTAAATCATTTGTAAGCGAATAAACGGTTCGTCGTCATGGGAAGCGTCCTAAGTGTCACGTGATCTTACTTGACGTCATGAACGTCGCCTGCTGTTGTCAGAGAAGGGAAAGATGGCGTCGTCAGGGACACCTAAGCTGCACCGCATCTCTGCGACCATCATCACGGTGGTTTTCCTCGGTGTGTTTAGTTGCCTGGATGTGGGGCAGTGCGATGAGCAGGTGCCTCTCATCATGTGGCCCAGCGAGGGGTGAGTAATGCGGACATTTCCGAGCTCTGTCTCTTCAGATAGGCCGGTTCTGGAGGAATAACGGGTTCATGTCAGAAATATTCACCGACTTCGACTGTTCTGCTAAAATTAGGCCTCAGTTATAGACCCGAGAAAATGGTATTTTATTTAAAAGTAGGTGTTTATGAAAAAATAGAAAAACAAGTTAATGTAATCCAAATGCTTTGTTACCCACAATAAAGTAACACAGTAATGGTGCCTAATGTATAAATAATTAAGTAGGTTTGTATTCTTTTAGTTTGGTTGCCTTACCACCTGGAATTTATTTGGACTTTTAATTTGATTATTTATTAATTATTATTATTATTATTATTACTTATTTTCAGAAGCCACATGATTAGTTAAATCCCCCTGTTAGCAGTCTAAGTGTCAAATGATCTCAGTATATATAAACTCACCAGCCACTTTATTAGGACCACCTGTTCTGTTGCTTATTAACACAAATAGCTAACCAGCCAATCGCATAGCAGCAACACAATGCATTTTGAATCTAGACAACTGTCTGAAGTTCAAACCAAGCAACAGAATGGGAAGGACAAGGGATTTAAGTAACTTTAATGAGGTGTGGTTGCTGGTGTCAGACGTGTTTGTCTGAGTATTTCAGAAACTGCTAATCTATTGGGATTTTCACGCACAACCAAATCTAGGGTTTACAGACAATGGTCAGAAAAAGAGAAAATGTCCAGTGAGCAACAGTTGTGTGGATGAAAATGCTTTGTTGATGTCAGAGAAGAATGGCAGACTGGTTCAAGATGATAGAAAGGCAACAGTAGCAGAAATAACCACTTGTTCAAACAAAAGTCTGCAGAACATCATTCTGAATGCACAACAACCTTGAAGTAGATGGGCTACAGCACTCCTGTCAGCTAAGAACAGGAAACTGAAACTGCAATTCACGCACGCTCACCAAAATTGGACAATAAGAAATTGGAAAAACATTGCCAGGTCTGAATTCACTGGACTCAAGAGTCTCCACAGCCACCAGATCTAAATCCACATCATGGACCTCCAGCTAACTAATCTGCAGCAACTGCATGATGTTGTCATGTCATCATGGACCAAAATTTCTGAGGAATGTTTCCAAGAACTTGTTGAATCTAAGCCATGAAGAATTAAGGTAGTCCAACGTGGTACTAGTAAGGTGTACCTAATAAGGTGGCCAGTGAGTGTATACACCTGTCCTTAAAGCCCCCAGAATTAACAGCAGTTCAACACCTTTAAGTAATAAGAGCTACTACCAAGCAAGAGACATCATAAAGATCTATTGTTACTATTATTTAATAAAATTAAGCTCATCATTCATTTCATGATCAAGTGGAGAGATTAAATGTAATTATGAATGCTGCATTTAATTAAAGTTGGCATTTGAAGACACAGTTCAGTATGGATTTTTTTTTATTTAATGTTTTGAGTTTGGTGCTCAACAGGTTGGATCATGATGAAACTTAATTTTAATAAAAATACCTCAGAATAACACTGCAACAGAAAATGTGCTTGTTTTATGACAAGTTTACTGCAATTTTGAGTCTCCAACTAGTGTCCAACAGTCGCAGCTCAGAGAAAAATAACCTTAATGATAAGTGGAGCTCTGACCCATGGACCCTTCAACATACGCAGGGTAGGAATCAAACTTCCAATTTTCTGGGACAGCCGCCAACATGGTCCATTCATAAAAATATATTGTTGTTGTTGTTATTATTGTTATTATTATTATTATTATTATTATTATTATCACCACCATTACCACTTTTTGTTGGATTCACTGTCATGTATTAATAAAACAAAGTGGCAATGTTGTTTTGTTCCTGCCTTGTATAAGGCAAGAAATTAAAACTGAAAAAAGCTGTAAACTGAATGTGACATCAAATAAGAAGTTTCTTAACATAATTAGAAATGCACTTGTTCTAAAGCCTAAATCTGTAGGAAAAGGACATTTTCAGATTCATAAGCCTGTCTGACTTGAATGTCACGTCTGCTTCAAAGGGTCTCCCTCCCTCGTCAGCCTCCTCCTGCAGCGGGTCACATTGTTGGACAGCAGCAACTTGTCTCCTACTTGGAGAAGGCTTTGGACATCGGTCCACAAAATGTTGTGCTCTTTCTTCAGGATAAGGTACATAACATAGACATGTGACACTATTAAATTTTATATTTGTTTATTTTTCAAATACATATTTTCTCTTTCATAAACGTTGGTAAAATGCAAATCTAGTTTCTGTATGAATTATCTCTTTTTTATCTATTTGTGTGTTTATTATTGCCTGGCACCAAAAAGCAAATGCAGAAGTTAATGTTTTTGTCTGTGTGTATCTGTTAGCAAAATATCTCATGAACAACTTGACCTAATTCAGTGAAACTTGGTCAAAGTAATCATTGGATGGACATCTACTACTCATTACGTTTTACAGTCAGCCTAATTTAAGATGGCTGCCACAGCTAACTGACATGTAAATTTCACAGATACAAGCTGAGCTAAAATTTGATGTGGTAGTAGCTGAAGGTCATGTACAACACATACTGAGTGTGACATCTTGTGATATTGAGTAAGATTACATGTAACATTATTTTCAAGGTTTGACTGAAACAGCTACAACTCCATCATTTCTCATCATAAGATCTTAGCTTAAAACTGGTATGAATATTGATTTAATACAGTTCACAAATTCCTCATTAAATCCAAATTCTAATACTTTGTACAGAAATGTCCAATTTACACTATGAAAAACTCTTTTTTGCATCTATGCTCACCTTATATTATCTTGCATTTGCCTTTCTTTGATAAAACAGGTCTGATCCTCCTGAATCAAATCCTCCATTAAATTCCCCAATAGCTTAGTTATGATGGAGGTGTAAAGTTTATAATGCACATTTAAGATTGATACTGGTTTGTAGTTGTAACAATACTCTTGGTCCTTACTTTCCTTTGGAATAAGAGAGATGATAGCTTCTTTCTCGGAGGGAGGGATTTTGCCTGTCTGGAAACAAATGAATCATATAATAGTGGGATTAACTCTTGTTTAAAGGTTTTGTAGAAAGTGGCCCCCAGTCCATCTGCTCTTGGTGATTTCCCTGGCTTGCCTTTTTTTCTGTTATTTTTAAGGTCAGTATTGCATTCTGTTTTGTGCCTATTGCTGGTAAATCTAATTTGTCCAAAAACTCTTATGTCCTCCTCCTGTGCAGAGGGAGGCTGTGTGTATAACTGACTGTAGTACTCCTGTTTGTCCTCTGGTTCATAAGAGTTTATTGGTTAGTAGGTCTAGCAGGTCTCTTATTTTATGTATATTACTTAGTGCTTGCTGTTTCTTTATGCGTCTAGCCAGGGTTTTAGTATCTTTATGTCCTGCCTCATAATGTCTGCTTTTCACCTTCTCCAACAGGATATCATCTGTTTTTGTCTGGCTTCTTTAACCTGGTTGAATATTCCTGGATCCATTGTTTTTTTGTTTTTATTTGTTTTTGTTGTTGTTCCTTTTTTTATAGGTTTTCTATTTGTTTTTGGTATGTTTCTATATATTTTTTGCAAATGATGTGTAAGAAATCGTCTTTTTTCTTTTTACCGCTTTCAGGGCGTCCCACAAAATCCCCCAAACTATCATTTTCCTCCCTGTAGCTAATTATTTTCCCTTTTACTTCATCAACCAGTATCTTGCTGTTTAATGCTCCTTCAATGAGTCTCCAAACTGTATTTTTGCTCTTACTGTTCAGGTGAATTTTTCGGCAGATTGAGCTGTGATATGATCAGTTACCCTTGTCCTGCATTCCTTCACTTTATAAAGATCTTCATTATTAATTACTAAGCAATTAATTATACAAGTACACTGCATGTGGTACTGAGTTGTGGGTGTAATCCCAATCCAACAGATGAAGTTCTCTTCATACATCTAATATATTAATTTCCTGACATCATAGTGGTCATAAACCCATTAATGTTTTGTTTGTTGTTTTTGCTTTCCTTTACACATTTTTACCTAGCCTGTATTTCAATACTACATTAAAATTTCCACTGCATATCCATATCCATCCTGCTTTCAAATTTATAAGATAAAACATTTTTTAAAATGGGAGGGGGGGGGGCATACACATTAAGTGGTGTTACTAGTTGGTTTTCTAATTTGCCTTTTATCATAATGTATTGCCTCTCCTTACACTCAATTTTTTTTTAACATTTCAAACTTGACCATGTTCGAAATCAGTGTCATTACATGCCTCTTGTGCTTTTGTCTAAAGAAACTGGAAAATGAATTCCTGTAACCTAATTTTTTAAACTTTTCGTCTTCTTCTGTCCCTAAGTGTGTCGTATGTAAAAAGATAACCTGCCTTTTCTTATTTCTAAATTTAGAGCTTTACCTCTTTTCTTGTCATTATTTAGGCCATTAATATTCAGAGACACCACCATTATATCATTATTTTGCATTGTTTGTATCCCTTGAAATTCGTCTTACCTTCTCCACTGGAATATTGACTACTAATATGTTCCCATGAACTAAATCTGAACAAACACAAAACCTGAACTCCCCAGCAAATGAGGGCCTTATTTCCCAGAGCCCCTGTCCCCCGGTTGGTGAAGGATGACCTTTAGTATACAAAAGGCCCCTCCTAGTGTGTTGGGGTAAACCTAACATAAATTTCCCCATCCTACTAGGCCAGTCCAACATTAAGTAGTTTAATAGTTTTCCTTGTTGATTCTTATGTAAACAGTATTTGTTTTCTTGTTGTTGTTGGTTGTTTGTTTGTTTGTTTTTCTCCCCCATCATGGGAGGGAATCCCTACAGTAACACTGCAAAACCCCTTCTGTTAAAATAAAAATAAAAAAGTTGGCAGCTGGAAAATAACACATGAAAGTAAAATGTAAATGGTAAATGGCTTGCATTTGTATAGCGGTTTATCTAGTCCAAAGCACTTCACACTACAGTCAGTCACCCACCCATTCACACACTGATGGTGGTAAGCTACATTGTACCCACAGCTGGCTGACAGGGCAGACTGTCAGAAGTGAGGCTGCCATTACACCGGCTGCCATTACGAACCGGCAACTCTCAGGACAAACCCCTACCTCCCGAGCCACTGCCGCCCTTATGATGAGATGTAAATCTCAACATAAGCGCCTTTTGTACACTAAAGGTCATCCTTCACCAACGGGGACAGGGGCTCTGGAAAATAAGGCCCTCATTTGCTGGGGAGTTTAGGTTATGTGTTTGTTCATATTTAGTGTAGTTAATATTCCAGTGGAGAAGGTGAGAGATTTAAATCTCAACATAAGGTAAACTATAAAATATATTATCTTCCTGTAAATCATTTATATTTGTCTTTTAATTATGAGAATTCCTCCTTCACCTCCCCTTGGAAGTCCCTTATTTCTTTTGTGATGGTAAATGGCTTGTACTTGTATAGCGCTTTATCTAGTCCAAGGACCCCAAAGCACTTTACACTACAGTCAGTCATTCACCCATTCATCCATGAGTCCCTCTAACAGCAGGTGATTCGGCTTAGGTCACCATTTTCTTTATCTGCTAGCTCAACTTCAGACTTGTGTTCTTCTTTATTCATTTTTTTTCTTAAACTTCTTTGTCCTCCACTTATTTTGTGTCAAAGTAAAGTCATGTTTTCATTTTTCATAGTTTTTCGTAGGGTTTTTGTCTTGTTGACTCAGGAGCTCTGCTCTATGCTGCCATATTGCTTTGTGCTCCCTGAGCGGTTCTCTGCTAAGATTGATTAGCTGTGGCAGCCATCATGAATTGGGTTGGCTCCAAAAGTAAAATTAGTGTTAATCAGTCCTAATTTTATTAATTATATTTACTTTATTTTTAGAGCGTTTCATTTAAATCCATCCTCTGGTTCATGAGTTATTTTGCAAAACTTACACACACAGAGTTCCCTGGTAAAAAATTGTGTAGATAGTGTAATTTGATTTTCTCTAGACTCCTTCACACACCTTTTGTCATCAGCTCTGTTTCTCAAAGTGATCTATATTTTTTATTTTGTTCATTTCATTTTCCATTCTCTGTGTGTCTTTAGATGAGTATCGAGGACTTCACCATGTATGGAGGAGCTTTTGGAAACAAGCAGGATAGTGTTTTTCCTAACTTTGAGGTAAGACCAAGGTTGAACTTTACAAAGGGCTTACTGGGGCTGTAGCCTAGGGCCCCAATATAAATAATAATAATAATAATAAATATAAATCTCTGTAATCATCCCTTTAAACCTGTGGAGGGGGCAGGAATAAAATTTCTCTCTTTTAAGACTGCTCTGTTCTTAGCTTTAACCATGGCTAAGAGGGTGAGTGATTTGCACACTTGATTCATCAGTCCTTCCTGTTTGCAGTGGGCACCTGGTTTTTATAAGGTGTGTCTGAGGCCCAATCCAGTTTTTGTGTCTAAGTTGATGGATTCTTTGTACGGATGTTCTTCAGTGGAGCTTCTTGTTTCCACCCATGTTCATTCTCCTCAGAGGAACGGAGCCTTAACTCTCTGTGCCCTGTGAGGACACGGAGAGCTTATGTGGACAGGACAGCCAGCTTTAGGAAATCAGACCAGCTGTTTGTTTCATGGGCTATGGCTCATAAAGACAACACTTCCCTTCTTGCACTGGCATGGAAAGAAACCAGCCTAGAATTATTAGGAAGTGGTTGGTTGACCATGCTAATATAAGGTGGCCTGAGCCCAGAGCATGCCTCAGACATACGTGATTAATCAGAGCTTCCATAGTTGGTCACGCCAAGGCAGTTTCTGTAGTGAAGCACCTTACTCGGTTATCAAAGAACCAGGGTTTATGTTAAGTAACCCAGTGTTTTTAATGACTAGATGTTTTCAAACACTTTATTTATTTTCCTGATTCTGATCTTTTTTCCTTCGTCCTGTGTCACAGGGAGCTCTTAAATCCTCTTCCTCCCCTCTGGTGTTACCTGCTGTTTCTTGGCCTGCCTCCAATGCTGTGATTGGTCAGCTACAAGACCAATTAGAAGTTTCTCCTTTATACATGGACCCTGAGACCCTGAGCCAACTCAGGCTCAATGCCTCTTCACCCACCTTGTTGGTGTTCAGGTTGCCTTACACCATTGGGTAAGTACACCAAGCACACAGTGCAGACACACGCAGTTATCATAGATTTATTACGGACTATTGTTTTATCTTTTACTTTCACAAAAAAGCCCAAAGTAGTTAAACAACAAATTTTTTTTAGAACTGAATGTATGAGGGATGTGAATGGTAAATGGCTTGCACTCGTATAGCGCTTTATCTAGTCCAAGGACCCCAAAACGCTTCACACTACAATCAGTCATTCACCCATTCATCCACTGATAGTGGTGAGCTACATTGTAGCCACAGCTGCCCTGGGACAGACTGACAGAAGTGAGGCTGCCATCACACCGGCGCCACCGAGCCCTTTGACCATCATCAGTAGGCAAGGCAGGTGAAGTGTCTTGCCCAAGGACACAACGGCTGAGACGTACAGAGTGGGGGCTTGAACCGGCAACCCTCCGGTTATGGACCAATTTGTTTGTACAATTTGTGAGCGTGCATGAGCACAATGATTGCATTGGTAGATTAGTCATTAATAAATGCAGAAGCCCAGAAATCAAGATTCATCAGCTTTGTGCCTTTGTACTGCTAACATTTGATTTATTTAATTATTAAATAAAGAGGGTGCAAGTAAGTTTGTTTCTACAACCCCTTGCAAAAATTATGGAATCACCAACCTTAGAGGATGTTCTTTCAATTGTTTTAATTTTGTATTTAAAATTAAATAAATAATCAGACATGCCACAAAACTAAACATTTTTGCAAAATTCCAACCTTCTGGCCTTAGGAACTTAAAAAAAGAAACAAATATAATTGTTGTAGTCAGTCACAATTTTTATTTTTTATTTTTTTAATCGAGTAGAGCGAAAAAATATAAAAATAACTCAATTCTGAGGAAAAAATTATGGAATCGAAAAACATTGCCCTGTTAGTACTTTGTTGCACCACCTCTGGCTTTTATAACAGGTTGAATTCTCTGAGGCATGGGCCTAAATAATGACAAACAGTACTCTTCATCAATCTGACTCAGGTGTCAGTCCAGCTATGCAGCTGGGATAGCTTGTCAGTTAATTGCTCAGCACAGATCTGTGTAAACTGATTAAATTAGCAACAGTTTTGGTGAAAAATAACCCTATTCTAATCAAAATGACAAAATACAGTTAAAAATAAATATATTAAGATAAATGTTTGTTCTAAGTAAAACTACAGGAGTTAGTCTATCATAATGTAGACAGCTGGATAAAGAAACAAAAAAAGAACCGTAGTCACTGCTATCTTTATATATACTTCTTTTTGTCTCTAAAATGTAAATAGCACATCATTTTTATAACAACAAAAACAAAATAAAGCCACACTTTGTGACAGAGTGTTTTACAACACTGATCAGTGGTGGAGTTAATCAACTTCATGAAGCATCATTGCAACTGTTTTACAGTCACCTATCAGCTGTTAAAGACAGAACACTCAACAAATTAAACAAATACCCTTGTCTTTGTTTATATTGCCATTATCAGTGAAAGTTGCCTGTGGCAGTTTCCTCCTGCGCGCTGCGGAGCTCTCGTCTAGTCTGGCTGTGCATCATGACGTACCGCGGATGGAGAGAGTACCAGTTTTCTGAATCTGTGCTTGTTTTTACTTTGTCATTATTCGCTGTTGAATTAAGGTTTTGTCCAAAACAATAAAGCCACACTCGGCTAAGATTTCTAACTGAACTAACAGTAATTGTCTGCTGATACACCTTTCCTCCTCTCCACCACCTTCTCCATGTGCTTTCTCCTTGCAGCGCACCACATCTCATCAAGAAAAAAACTTGTTTCAAGACATTATCTTGCAATAAAAGCATTGTGTTAGAAGTTAACCACATGTCTGTTGTCACCACCTTAAAGCTGCCCGTAGCTCTTAATATCAGCTCTGAACTGGTTGCACAGATTTGAAAGTAGTTGGGGTGAGGACAGAGGACACCAGAGACAGAGTTAGATGGAGGAAGATGACTCGCTGTGGTGACCCCTGAAAAGGGAATAGCTGAAAGAAAAAGAAGCTGGTTGCACAAATTTGATTTATTTTTTGTCAAAAGGTTTGAGTGACTTTCCAAAAAAGGTTAAAAACAAAAGCAACTGGACTTCAATTTGTAGTTGAAGACGTTTCGCATATCATCCGAGGAGCTTTCTCAATTAAAAAATAGAGTGTGGAGTTTGAGCTTTTAAAGCTGAGATGTTATGTAAACTGGATTCACATGCAGATTGCCCTCTCTCTCCTA
>JAOXNZ010000210.1:566484-576721 GCA_028566095.1 Kryptolebias brasiliensis
GTAAGCTGGATTCACATGCAGATTGCCCTCTCTCTCCTAACAATAGAGGCTCGTTCGGGTCTTTGTTTACATGACTCACTGATGGGCCACTCTGGTCACATGAATGCAGGTCTTGATTGGAGTGAAACTGACTGTGAAACAGCCATTTCATCAGTCAGAGCATGCAGTATGGAGAAAGAGGCAAACGTCTTCATCCAGGCAAGGCTAATGGCTAACAGGCCCATTTTACTATATAATTTTTTAGGCTTATAAAACAACTCTTTCTCAAAAACGACAAACTGGTGTAAAAGAATGCTACATTGGCTAATATTAAACCTTTACACTTTTATATGACACCGTTTGTTTAGTTTGTTTCTGTTTCCTCAACCGAACAATGTCCACGTTACTGCGTGAATAAATGTGTGCTAAGCATAGATTGTTAATTGACGATGATGCTGAAAGGCTGCTGAACGATTCAGTCAGCCTGCTCAGCACATCTGGTCAGTGAAAACTCAGTCTTACTTACTCACCTATTGGAGGACTAATACATTCAGCAGCCTGAGCACCAAATCCATCTATGCTCAGCACACATAAATTGATGTAATAACATGGACGTTGTTCGGTTGAGTAAACAGAAACAATCTGAACAAATGGTGTTTTGCAAAAGTGTATAAATTTAATATTAGCTAATGCAGTCTTACACTAGTATATAGGTTTTTAGAAAGAGTGGTTTTACAAACCTGAAAAACAAACAAAAAAACAGTGTATTCCTTTCACAGAAATTCTTTGCAACATAATATAGTACAATTTCTATAAGTCACTTAGCCTATTGTAGTATACCCTGGTTGTTGCCAGTGAACTGTGTTAAAAATTTTGATTTACTGTATAATTGAAAAGGTCAGACAAAATGAAAAGGTTGTGAAATGGAGCCTGCATGCTGTCCAAAAAATATGTGTAAAAATTAGAAAACTTTTTTCCTAATTTGTTTATGCAAATCATATTAGAGTTTTTCTGATATGACTTTGCAAAAACAAACTGAAAAGGTCACACGTTTATTTTAATAATCGCATTACATGACAGAGTGTAATGTGATAATCCAGAAGTTTCCATGTGACAAATATAAATCAAATCCTCAAACTCACAAGTTAGATCAACCTGTAGAAAGAAATGATTCCTGGCAGAAGATTATCTAAGAGTTTTAGAATAAAGAGGGCAAGCAACA
Organism: Kryptolebias brasiliensis; assembly: GCA_028566095.1. Lineage (NCBI taxonomy): Eukaryota > Metazoa > Chordata > Actinopteri > Cyprinodontiformes > Rivulidae > Kryptolebias > Kryptolebias brasiliensis. The sequence goes on from JAOXNZ010000210.1 coordinate 567,686, forward strand.
AAAACATTGTAAATATTTTATCACATTAATTTTGTGTAGTGCATCATTTTTATTAAATATTAATAATAATATAAAACAACTGCAGATGGCATACAATATCAGATATCAATAAAGGTTTTCTTTGAAAGAATGCATATTGCCCACTGCTTTTTTATGAGTTTTAAAGTAAGATCATTTTATGTTTAGAAGCAATGGAGTTATAGTAATTTTTGTCAAACCTTGAAAATATCGTTATGCATGATCCCATGCAATATCCAGAGATGTCATGCTCAGAATATGTGTTAAGGATGACTATCAGCTACTACCACATCAAATCATAGCTGAATATCAGTAACATTGACTGAGTTGTAGCCATTTTTGTGTTGGCTAATGTTAATAAACTGTGACAGTCATCATGAACTGGACTGACTCTGAAAGTTAATCAGCTGTATATTCACAGCCAGTGATTACTTTATAAGAGTTTCAATAAAATTTGTCCAGTGATTCACAAGACATTTTGCTAACAGACACACAGACGTGGATAAAAACACCATCATCTGCCTTCACCTTTTGGTGATAAAAGTTGAATTACCCAGACTGGGCTTGTTTGTCACAAACTGTGAATGACAGAGATGCAGGAAAGTGAAAGAACAGTGAAAATCTGGATAGAGATTCAGATTCGGGTTTTCCTCTGACAGTCTGCAAATTGATGGGTGACCCAGCCCCTCCCATCTCTCCTCATGAGTGTTTCTGTGCATCTCAGGGGTGACAAACACACATTCTGTGGCAGAAAATGGGAGCGCAACACATTTTGAGTTGAAACATTGTTTAAATTATAATCAGATGTTTGCCTTTTATTTAAAATGCTTCATTTTTGCCCTGTGGAGCAGAACAGCTATGACACATCCTGGAGTGAGACACACACATATGCACATGCACACCACATCTTGCATCTATCTCAGTGCACAGCCACAGCATAGTGTCAATTCCTGCTTTATATGAAACAAAGTCACAACCATCAACTCAGGTATATTCTATAACCCTCTGTTACACACACAAATGCAAACACACCCACACACATAAAGAAATGCATTGAAACCCTGGGGTGCCTTTGTTTTACCTCTGCAGGTGTTGTTTATCGTCTTCTGGGTCTGCCAATTTTTCAAATCCCTTTTCAGTTTTTTTTTCCTCCTCCTTACACTCCTGTCTCCATCTCTGTTTTCTTCAATCTTAGCATCTTTTCAACCATTTCTGGCGACTCGTGCCCCTTTGAGTGGGTTTTTGCACTGAATCTGCAGTGGTACATAAAACACACCCTTAGAAAATCTGCCTCTGACTCCTCAGTCCCTCCTCTCCCTGCTCTTTGATTGGCTCCTTCACAAAGATGACATCAGCCTGTTTCATTACAGCTTCACTTTCTCTTCCTCCCCCTTTGTAGGCTATTCCCTTGGTACCTTAAGCCCCTCCCCTCTTCCCTCCCTTACCCTCCATTTCTCTCTGTCATCTGTCTATTATTTCTTTGTTAATCTTATATGGGTGGCCAGCTTATTAGATTGCTATAATGTTGTACAGCTAATATTTAAGTTAAAAAAACAACTAAACTAGATACAAAATTTCAGAATCTAAAAAAAATGATATTTGTGAACAAAATATATTTTGTGCATGTGTACTGAAAAAAAATCATTTCCTAGTGTAGGTACAAATGCATTTTTTGGCTAAATGACAGCAAAAGCATTACCGTATCAGCTTCCGATTAACCTTCAAAGAATCTGCTTTTGCTCCATAGGAGGAGGCATATATCTCATTTATTTACAATAACCATTAAAAATAATTTCTAAATGAAAGAAAAATAGTCTTCCCATTCTTATTGTCGCCAGCTGCCAAAGGCAAAGCAATTATAATGTTTTAGCCCTTGTCTGTAGTGTTAGCAAAATATCTCATGAACCACTGGATGGATTTCTACAAAACTTAAGACCTTGGCCAAGACAAACTCATCATCAGATGTACATCTACAATCTGAGACTTACTGATCACTTGAGATACTGTATACTTTTGAGACTTTGTGATTAACTATTGGAGTCAACTCTTGTCTGTTAGCAAAAGTTCTGTATTTGTTTTATTATCTGAGACCTGCTACCTTGGCCAGGTCTCACTTTTAAAAGAGCTCTATGTTCTCAATGGTCCGGGTAAAAAAATGGGTGAAAATAATTATTCTGAACCAATAACTCAGTAAGTTTTAGAGATATTGAGCTAAAATTAAGTGTGGAAGTAGTTTAGCATCATTCACCCTCAGATTGCTACATATTGCTCAAAATCTTTGCTTAAAAATTTTTATCAGCTGTAAGCATCAACTCTGTTTGTTAGCAAAATATCTCATGAAACACTGGATGGATTTTAATGAAACTTTCATAAAGTAATCATTAAATATACCTCTACAACTGATTAACTTTTGAACTAAACCCAACTCAAGATTGTTGCCACAGCTAATAAACATTTGCCAATACAAATAGTAGAACTTACCTAAATTTACAGATAGGCTGAAGTTTATGTGGTAGTAGTTGAGAGTCATTCTCAACACATCTTGCCAGATCTCACAATATTTTTTGAGATTTAGCATAAAGTAATTTACAAGATTTGAACAAAATGGTTACAAATCCATCCCTTTTCATGATCTTAGTTAGATGACATAAAAGGTAAAGGACCATATGTTTTCCTTCAAGGAATGCTAGGCCTTCAACTTATTCAAATCACTCATTGAAAGTAATTCTTGTTAAAAAAAACAAAACAAATTGACATCTCATTTTATTTTAATTAATTTAGATGAATGAATTCTTTAGCTTCAAAACAAAAAATGTGACTGACAGCAAAACTTGTTAAATAATTTTAGCAATTTATACTTTGGTGATATTGTCTTTATTGCAAAAGCCATTCATGCACATTTATGATTTCACGTTATTCACAGATGATTATCATTCCCATCTCAAAATAGGCACATTTTAGTTAACTGCATTTTCTTAGCAGTCACAACAAAAATGAAGCAAAGGAAAAAGCACTCTCCACACATATTTGACACAGTGTCCCCTCTAATTGAACAATGACATTAGACCACAAAAATTACTCACAAATGTTTTGGAGTTCTCGCTCCATGAAGAGGTTCTGGTCTGAAATTTTTCTCACATTCTCTAATGTAACTGGAGAGGATATGGCTCCTAATGTTTTAACTGCCTTGTTTGGAGAATGGCCAACTTCACTTGCTCTCTCTCCTGCTAAAAAATAACTTAACTGCATTCATAATTCTGCTGGCCAGGAGGCTAATACTGTTAAATTGGAAGTCTGCAGTTCCACCTACATATACAAGCTGGGTTAGAGAACTACTTAATTTTTTAAAACAGGAAAAAAATCAGTCTGATTTTAGCTGTTAAGGTTGTGTCATTTGAATTCAGTTGGAATCCCTTACTGTCCTATGGTAAAGGTGTCAGGACTGAAGTGAACAGGACACAAGGATGCAGACTCACACAAGGACTCAATAAAAAATAAAATATTTTAATAAATAAAACAAAAAGGCTGAAGTGGCAGCAAAACAACAACACACCTTTCCTAGTCCACGAGACCCTCGGATCAGAACTCCCAGGAAGCTCCTACCTCCTCCTTAAGCGATAAAATGGGTTTCTTCCTGCCAGCTTTCCAACTCTGTCATTGTACAGATGTTTGCTTTCCTTATCGCGATCAGATGTGTTTATTAAACAGACTGAGACAGTACACGCCATTTGGCATTTGCAAATATAATGGCGCACAATAATGAGCAAACGAACGGATGTGTCCCTATGCTGTCTGGTTGAGGACTACTTCCTCCCGGCCACCACAACCACAAAGAGCCGCCTGTGTCTCTGTGCAGTCTTTTTAAGTTCATAGGTTTATAAGTTTTGCTGGAACACCTGTAAAGACGGCTGCATTTTCTAACATCCTTGGCCAGCTCCTTCTCAGCAGAGCAGTACAAACAAATGAACTCCATTAAAGCTCACCAGCTTTTCTGCACAAACACGCTCACAACAACTTCTGACCAATCAGACGATACTTGACACAAAACCCTGTGTGAAAAAGTTCAACCAAGGCTTTTTGTCGAGAAGGGGTGGGCAAAGCTGCTATACAAACAGAAATGACCCAATTTTCATCACGCAACCACGTGAATGAGAGCCGACTTTGTGACTTCTCTTGGAGTATGCAAAGGCCTTTAGTCATTTGTCAGCAACAGTTAACAAAATGTGTTATTGCAAATTAAAACATGTTGAGATAGCTATATCTACCAATCAATCCATCCGTCCTGATATTGTTGGGGTCTGGGAGTCTGCTCATTCTTTTCTGCAGTTCTCGCACTTTACCTGGACATCGGCTGCACCAGGCGGACAAATGACTCAGCTTTCATGCCCCCCCTCTCTGGAGCTCAGAAAACTGTGACACCACCTGTTCTTTCACGAGCACGTGCCCACACACAGACGACACAACACCAGATAAAAAATTCTGCAATCAGCCTCGGACTCTGGCTGTCAGAGACTGTGACACGGCTCGCACTTTACCTGGACATCGGCCGCACCAGGCGGACAAATGACTCAGCTTTCATGCCCCCCTCTCTGGAGGTCAGAGAACTGTGACACCACCTGTTTCGGGTTCTTCACAGAAGCAGGAGCGGAGATGGACAGGTGATTCTTCCTGATGAGAAGGAGGAAACAGAGAGCACAGAGGCACGAGGTAAGTAAACATAAATTTCCTTTCTAAAGCTTATACGTGAGGCTTAGAGTTTGCAACCCATAGGTATGCAACGATCCAGCGAGGAACTCTGGCAGGACTGGATCTTAAGTACCCGCCAGGTGGGGATCAGCAGTCATCAGGAGCAGGTGTAGACAATTAGCTTTGCCTCTTGTTGGACAGAACCTGGAATCCTCACAGTTTCAACTTCTCCATCTCTTATTGGCCAGGTTCCAAACTGATTAAACTGGATGCCCTATCACGTCAGTATTCACCTGACGAATCTGACAAGACTCCTGCCTCCATCCTGCCTCCCAACTGCACTATCGAATCACTCTCTTGGGAAATTGAAGATGTTGTTTGTCAAGCACTTCAGATCAAGCCTGATCCTGGAAATGGTCCATCCAACAGAACATATGTCCAACCTCAGTTCGTTCATGACTCATTCATTGGTTTCATACAGCGAAGTTCTCAGCACACCCCGATTCTAGTCGCACCATCGCCCTCATCTCTCGACGCTTCTGGTGGCCATCTTTACATAAAGATGTCAAGGATTATGTTCTCGCCTGTCCCATTTGTGCCCGCAACAAACCGTCTCATCGACCATCAGCTGGGCTCCTTCAACCACTGGCTATACCCAAGCGTCCCTGGTCTCACATTGCAGTTGATTTTGTCACCGGACTCCCATCATCTCAAGGTATGACCACCATTTTCACTATCATTGATATCGCCTGCCATCTCATTTCCCTCAGAAAGCTCCCACTAGCCTTTCAGACTGCTCAGCTTCTGGTAAAACACGTTTTCGTCTCCATGGTATCCCTTTGGAAATTCTATCCGACAGAGGACCACAATTCGTTTCTCCGGTTTGGAAACAATTTTGCCATACACTCAGTGCCAAGGTCTCCCTTACTTCTGGTTATCATCCTCAGTCCAACGGTCAAACTGAAAGACTGAACCAGAAACTGGAATCCACACTCAGATGCCTCACCTCCACAAACCCTTCTGACTGGAGCAAGTATCTACCTTGGGTTGAGTATCCTCATAACTCACACATCTCTGCTGCAACTGGTTTATCCCCTTTTGAAATTTCTCTTGGCTACCAACCACTTCTTTTTCCAGCTGACCAGAAGGACATTTCTGTCACCTCCATTCATCATCACATCCACCGCTGCAGACATATCTCGTCCAACACCATCTCTGCCCTACAGCGCACCGTCGAACAAAACTGTCGTTTTGCTAATAAGAAATCAATGCACCCCAGTATTCTCCAGGTCAGAAGGTTTGACTTCCTTCACGTGACGTCCCACTCAAATCTGTCTCTAAGAAACTCGCTCCATGTTACATTGGTCCCTATGTGATTGAATCTGTCATCAGTCCCACAGCAGTCCACCTTCGTCTACCCTCTTCCCTCGTATCCATCCCACTTTTCATGTCTCCCAGATTAAGCCTGTCCAGACCAGCACCTTATGCCCTCCAGCCGAGCCCCCTCCACCCGTCCAGGATTTGGGGGGGGTACCCTGTCTATTCTGTCTGATAGATCGTGGACTCCCGGCGACGGGATCGGGGATGGCAGTACCTTGTCGACTGGGAGGGCTACGGTCCTGAGGATCGTTCTTGGGTGCCCCGTTACTTCATTTGTGACCCCTCATTAATCTCTGACTACCGAGCTTCTCTACCATCCACTTCTTCTGGGCCGCCAGGAGAAGGCTGTTGGGGGGGAGTACTGTTGGGGTCTGGGAGTCTGCTCATTCTTTTCTGCAGTTCCTTCAGTTATCCACAAGATGTTCTCGATGAGCACGGTGGCTGGGAGGATTCTGCAGCTGATTGCCCACACCTGCAGTCAGTTAAGGCCAATCACTGAGGAGTATATGAGGAGCCTGCTGCCAGTCCTTCAACGCCTGAGTGTTAACCTATGTGGTAACGTCAAGCCCTCCGTGTTGCCTGTACCGATTCTTTGCTCTTTTGAGAGATTCTTACCTTCTGTTTTTCTCTCCTAAAGGTTACCTTGATGAGAGTACGAATTCCATTCCAGCTCATTTCCTCGACTCCTAGAAATTACTTACCCATCGTCAATAGATTCACTGCTAACAAGACTCTGGCTGGCAGTTCTAGTTCCTCGTTCCTCCCTCGTGTGATTGAACCCTGTCCGCCCTCCAACGTGCCTTCTGGTTATTCACCATTCAACTACCTGGATTCATCCAAGAACTCTCTAACCTCCCAGACCACCGCTACCCCCTCCCCCCCCCAGGAGGAACATTTCAACCATTCTAGTAAGCACTACTGGAAACATTACCTCAATACCCACTTAGCCATATTCACCCTCTTCTGTGTTTTCTCCAGGGCTCCTGCTGCTGCCCAATTCCTGAGCCGTTCCCTCCTGTACCATACTTGGTTATCATAGCCATAAAACATTTCTTGTTTTTTTTTTGTAAATAAACCTTTAAACTTTTTCATGAGTCTCCTGAGAGTGTTTCCTGCATGTGGGTCAGACAACTTACTAAAACCATGACAGATATGCACATTTTTACACACTGCAACTGCAATATAGCAAGCATGCAAGAGGATGGTAATTGTTGACACTTCATGTCAAAGCTTACTGTTTTTAACAAGTGTTTATTTATCATAATTTTACAACACATCTCTAAAAAGCTGTAATTGGGCAGCAAAAGGCTGTAAAAGTAAGTGGTAAAAATAAAAAACAGCCTAAGGAGCATTTTGTAACCTAGTAGGTTAATTGGCAACAGGTATGTAAGGGGACAGGAGAATTTTAAAGAGGTTGAATCTCTCAGAAGTCAACTCTGATTAAGTCCCAAGGATTTCCCTCTTCATTTCTTTTGTAGCTTTTTTTCTCTTTTTTCCATCATGCTGAAGAAAAAGGAGACTAAGTTTTAATTACAGGGTCTCATACTATGACATAAGAGATCTGGGCTTTCTCCTTTTTTCATGTGCTTTTCATATTAATTTTTTAAAAATTGGTAGTGTTGCCACAGTAGCAAATTCACTCATTACAAATACTGAAGTTTGCAACATTCTCATTTACAACTAAAAAAGGTCCACAGGATGCCATAAAAATAAAATCAGCATCTCCATGAAGTTTCATAAAGTGCTTTAAAATTTTCCTGGTAGACAACTTGACTGACTGACTTTGAACAGTGAATCAACACAAGCAGATGACATAACCCCAAACTCACTGTGGAAACTTAGACCTCAAGCAACTTAGCTTCTGTGCCTCTCCGCTCTTCGTCCAAACTCTGGGACTTTAATTTTCCAAATGAAATGCAAAATGTACTTTCACCTGAGGCAAAAAAAGTCATAATGCGCACAGGCAGCCGTAGTTTTGCCGTAAAAGATATTTGCAAATATTTTAATGCATTAGAGACACTTAGGGTTCTGGGGTTGGGGAGGGTCCTGCTGTCTGCAAGCAGTGGGGCCTCGCTCACCCCTCCCACAACCACAATTTAATGCACCTTAGACAGCTGCACCCATTGCAATATTTCACACTATCACAGACATGCATGCGAACACCATGGGGGAGGGCCTGGGGTGGGCTTGGGGGGTGCAATCCCCCCCCTTTGCTCCTGTCCTGGCGCCTGTGCTGGTTCGGCAGGGGCCTCTTTGACAGGGTTGTATGGGCACCCGGGGGTCTCTGATTGTGTCGCGCGGGGGGACTGCCTGCGGGTTCTTGCCCCTTAGTGTGGGGTTGTTCGTGTGGTTGCTGCTGACCCTGTGCTTCGCTGATGACCTACCTCTGTGCAGATGCACAGCTGCCTTGGGGTGGTGTCGGGTGTCTGTTTGCCTAGGGCTGCTGCAGCCCTCTGGGGCTGGATCCACCTGTCCTTTGCTGCTCTTGGGTGCTGTAGATGGCTGGCCTTCTACTGTTCACGACCCTCTAACAACTGTGCATCTCCAGGTGGCATACTAGCAAATATACACCACCATAACATGAACACACTTTTTAAAAATTACTTATTTTTTTATATACAATCAGTTTTCCTGTCTTTCTGTTACACATGCACTTACCCACCCATCCCCACACCTTCATGCACCGATACACAAACAGTCCTGATGGCTGAAGGTCATACAAACAGGTTACTATTACAACAATGTGGCTTGCATACTGAATCAAGACAGAATCTAGCATCAAAGTATATCATGCAGTTAGGATTTCATCTTGAGATATCCTTTTTGTAGAGCAAATCTGTTCTGGCACATGTAGGCAGCCATTTTCTCTATATAGTATGCCTGAAATGCCATGACAGGACAAAAAAAAAAAAAAAGGTAAGAAGGAAAAAAAATTAAACAAATAGAAGAGAT
>JAOXNZ010000210.1:744106-762704 GCA_028566095.1 Kryptolebias brasiliensis
CCACAAATACATATTCCTATTTGGTTATTTAAGAACCAACTCAAAGTGTACAAGTTGCAGATTTAAGTTCAAATAAGTTGTAATAGAATGTAGGGCCTTATAATGTTTTATTTTTTGTATTCCTGCTACAGTTTAGGTACTTTCTTTTGGTGAACTTCACTACCAGCACTTTCTATGAAAAAGGGAGAAAATATTTTATTGTTATATTGAATGTTGAGCTCAGATAGCTACATGATTATTTTTCTTCTTAATCTGTAGATAATTTATTTTTATGTCTCATACTCATAGAGGTTTGTTACAAATGCCAAGCAGTATTGTTGGTCATGTTATAAAGCAAAATAAAAACTGTGAAGTAATACTGGTCGCATTTCTTTAATGCTTTGAAAACACAGGTATCGGATTGGTATCAGCAAGACTAATCATTGAAAAAATCGGATTGTATTAGGAGCCAAATAATCTGGATCGGGGCATCCCTAGTAGGTATCCAAAAAGTTTGTCAGGGGGTGTCGTGTTTTTTCCCTTCCCAAAGCCGAAAACACAATTGGAGCAGTGTCTACAATGGCTAAAATGGTGTGGAAGGCCTTACTCCCAGCTGAATGTCTCGAAAATAAACAAGCATGCGTACGTCTGCTCAAAGATAAGGCAAGTATCGTCTTGCTCTAGAGGTGATAATACCATGTTTTTGATTATTATTCATTAATATTGTGTATTATTTTGGATATCATTGCCAGAAGATTACCCTCTTAAGTTTAGTAGGCCCATTAGCTAACTTTGATAAATTTCTATGTTAGCTGTTCACTGTCATGTTGGGTCTCAATGCTGTGAATCCTCTAACATTATGTTTTGTTGAAAAGAACTTTGAAGAGAGAGTTCAAGAGAACTGAAATCGTTGAGAGGTAAACAGGTGGGGTCCGTCCAGTCTACTCGGGGGATTCAACTCGTCATGCCAGGGACGGCCACCGATGCAGAAGGATCCCCTCGGGCGCATTTCCTCTGTGGTGGTGCGCTGCGACCAGCTCTGGGTCGGCCAGGAGGGGCTCGGGGCGAAGATAGTAATATTTTGAATATATCCCTTCACTGCATATTGTAACCCCTTTTGCCTCAATCTAAAGGATATTGTGCAGGTATTGCTCCAAAACGAGTCACTAACACATCCTGGTATACAAGCTATCCCTGTCATGACGTTGTGGAATAAATAATTATCAAATTGTGAAATGTCTGTTTCAAAGAACCAGAAAAAGATCGATCGTTGTCTTTTAAGAGAATTTTATTCCGAAGGCAAAAAGCGTTCGGAGACTCTACTCCATTCAACTCAACACAGGAGAAAAAGTAAAAAGCAACATACACTTTTATAGGGAGGTTTCACTACATCATAGGTTATACATTACATAGTTGCAAAGCAGTTTCTTCTTCTCATGGAAAGGTTCACATAGTCAAGGACAGTGCATGAAGAGGGGAGCTGTCTCTCCTCAGTTCACACATAGTACAAAGATAAAAACATTTCTAAATAATGTTACAATACAAAGTATTGAAAGACAAATAACTTCATAAACTCTTCTACTGATATATTTGTAAGACAAAGAATTGTGAGAATTATGACTATTGTTATACATTTTATAGAAAGCAGAACATCATTCAAATTTTCCATCACAACATGCACTAACACTCCATTGGCTACGAAAAGCTTGACGGGCATAACAACAGTAACTAAGGGGTTGGGGCTTTTGCGAAAGGTCAATTCGGTTTGTTGTTCATAAAATCTTGATAAACTTGATTAGTTGTATTCATACAAACCATTAAGGTCTAAAATCACTCACCTTCACTCATGTTCCTCAGTTCCCCCATGTCCAGTCTCTGCAGTTTGTGAATTTATTACATTGTATAGCACCAGACTGGTTCTGCATCCTCAGTCAAAATGTAAATGGTTGTAAATGAGGAGAAAGAGAACATGAAGTAAAACTCGATTTGTAGAAGTCAATTGATAAGTGGCGTAACTGCAGGACTGTTATGCACTTAGGTGGCACATATGAGGAATTGGCTATCACCAGCTGAGAGCTCTGAAGCTGTCAAATCAGGACAACATCAGTTTCTTACTGGAATTTTCTTCCTTCCAGGTCTTTGAATAAATGTTTACATAGGACTAGCAGGCTGAGGTTGCATGTTAGAGCCTTTCCAAAAACAGCTATATTTCATTTTCCTTATTTTGTGAAAAGTCTTGAGATCAAGGTTTTTCATTGGACAAATTTATTTCAATTTTTTTCTAATGTTTTGACATTGTTAGGTTTAATATGTTTTTTTAATATTCTTTTTGCTACCATTTTGCTAATTTTAATATTCATTTAGTTGATTTCAGAATCTGTTTTGCTTACTTTGGTTCCTGTTATGCTGCTACTGTATTACCTTGTGTTCTGCTCATTTTAGCTTCTGTTATTATCAGAGTTAATAGGCAGTATTTAACCAAGAGTTCAAAGTACTAAGCTGAAAACAATCACAGGAAGCCAATGAGAAAATAATGTTTTTTATTAAGGACAGAAGAAACAAGGTAAGTATATATTTGCAGGAGGCAACAGGAAACAGATTAGAATGTTTCAAGTAAGCATGTAGAGCAGCCTGTTAGTCACTCATTCATTCAAATCAGGTGAGTCAAAGCACAGAAACAACTAAATTTGGATAGTGGCCCTCCAGGACCAGGGTTGGACACCTCTGATGTAGAGGAGCTTGCAGAGTCAAGGCTCAGTTATAGTCGCGCTTTGTAGTGTCACGCAGGACTCTGCGTGGAACTGAGTGAGAGGTGTATGCATTTATACTTTACACTTACTTCGGTGCAGTATTCTCCAAAAAGTCAGGGGGCAGTGCCCTACATAACCAGTGGAAATGTGGTAAAAAAAAAGAGAGCAGACAATTGTCACACATCAAATATGGCTGCACATATTCAGGAGAAAGAGCTGTTGTGTTTATGGCTGTGATACAGATAGAAATTTTAAACTTAAAGCATTCAGTTTGACTCTCATTGATTTATTTGCTTCAAATGACATGTTGAGTACATGCATGACATTATAAGAATAGGTAGCTGTACTCTTTTAGTGGTTGTGATTTGCCCATCATAGGACCAATATTTCTTCCCTCTGTGGTCTATAAACACTCCTTTTATCGACTGCAGCAGTAATCTCCTTCCATGAGTTTTGAGCCGTTTGATTACCTTTGTGATCTCTCATAAAGGGATCATAAATGCTGATACAGGCGCATCTGCGCATGGGCGGGGACGACACGTCACTAATGGCACGTACACCCGTACGGTACAAGTGGAGATGCACATGTTTCTGTGTATGCCAGTACTCCAGTGGATCCTCATGTCTCCTCAAGTTGATTTCAGCAAGGTACCGCTCCACTTCCACAACGGCATCTGCTGTGGCATTGGAGCTACGTCTCTTCTGGTCCACTGTTGCATCCAGCAGAGACCACAGTTCACCTATAAATAGTAAAAGAAAAAAATCATTACAGATAATCATATATAACACCAACAGCTGAAATATAGCAGTACAACTATGTCAAAAAGAAAATTGCAAAATACATAAAAAATCACCAGAGCTGCTGGTGCCTTCTCCTGCATCTGATGAATCCTGCAGCTTAATACCTTCATTGCTAACAATCAGGGCAGAATATTCTGCTTTCAGCCACTGTACTGCCTCTTGTGCCTTGCTTTGGCTGAGAAAGCCAAGAGCTTTGAACCAAGGGTCCAGCAATGTGGCCATTGTCATGACACTTAATGACTCCATATTTGCCACATGTTCTTTGACACACCTCAAAAGGTTGCCAGACAGAAGTCTTCCAACATCACTTTTGATATTTGCAGACTTTGCAAGTACTGAATGGTGCAACATGTTCATCAAGGGTATAACCTTGGAGATTGACACCCTTCCCTCTTCTGAGAGCTCTGAAGTTGCCTGGTAAAATGGGAATAACAGAGTTAAGCATTCCTCAATTATTTCATAATCCTGAGAAGTCAGTGAGGTTATATCAGTTTTGAGTGTTGTGAGTGCTGCTGCCACAGGTTCTTTTAGCTGAAACAGACGTTCCAACTTAAGGTAAGTGCTGTTCCAGCATGTGTCCACGTCAATTATAAGCTTTTGTGACTGACTTCCCATCTGTATTTGAATCCCTTCTAGCCTTTCTTCACCTGTGGTGCTTGAGTGGAAATATGTCACTATTCGTTTAGCCTTTGTACGGATGTCACAGAGAGCAGGGATCTGGTCAAATGGTTTTCGGACTAATAAATTCAGTCCATGAGCAATGCAAATCGAGTGCCTGATCTTTAATGCCTTAGCACATGCAATCATATTAGATGCAGCATCTGTCACCAGGCAGTTCACCTTATTAGTAATTCCCTACTCCTCCATGTGAGTACACACTACCCATGCCAGATTCTCAGATGTGTGACTGGAAGGGAAATGCTCAACTCCAATCAACACAGTGTCCAGTTTGTCATTAGTGTCAATGAAGCGGCACGTTATGGCCAGGTACACCTCCATATTCGTGGACGTCCACATATCTGCTGTCAGGCTGACGGCAGACACCTTTTGGATGTCCTCTTTGGCCTTTTCTTTTGTTTTATTGTATTTCTCTTCCACCATCCTCTTTAATGCCTAAAATTAGAGAAAAAGTTATTAATTTAAATTACTGAAATTATTTGCAATCAGCACATTAGCTGTTGTTTACACATATAAACCATTCTAGTAGGGAGAACATAGGTGGGATCCAGCAAACTAATGAGCCCCTCATCCTCCACTACTGAAAAGGGTTGTGAATCCTTTAAAACCAGATTGACCACAGCCTCATCCAGCACCTGCTTCCTGGAACCTGTAAGATGCATGAATATAAAGCATAAATAATTTAAATGACACAATAATATACTGATTGTAGACCAACACTCTGTCACACAGCAAACATTTCACCTGAAATAAAAGGATGTGCAAGTTAATGCAGTTACTATTAATGATGCAAATACAGTCAGATAATGTGCAAACATTACACAAACCTTATTGTGAGCTGTCATCTCAAAATGCTCCCAGATGGGAGAGGTTTTTCTCTTTTTTGTTGGCTCCATTTCAAACACTGCTGATGCAGAATACTCTGCTGACACGCTACCAATCCACCTACTACAACCCACGAAGTAACAGGATTTATCGTGCTTTTATTTTGAAAAATGACACGCAAAATGAAGGCCAGGATGAGATACAACAGCAACAGAGGTGGAGATGGGACATGATGAGCAGCAAGTGGTTGAACGGGTGGCAGTAAATTGTTGTGGTTTTGTGCGGTCTAATGTAGTGGGTTCTTTTCATCAAGGAAGTAGTAGGTTTAAGTATACTGGGTTTCAGTGTATAAGTTTGGCTAGCACAGCATGCTGACATTAGTGTTTTTTCATGGTAGAGTAAGGATTTAGATAGAGCACTGGTGTTAGGTTAGATGATAAGTTGTATACATATCTTCGTGAGAGCGGAATGGGTCAAAATACTTGTGTTTGTGTAAGGTGGGAGACATAGATGGATTTACGTATAACTTTGGTTACAGTGACTATGTGTCAGGTGTAGTTAACATTGACAAAAACTGGATTCAGGATTGTGAGTGCACATCACTATTGAAAGGATTTACAGATATATTTGCAAATTATGCAACATGTTTGTTGACTTTACATTGATACACATGCGCTATTTCGTCAGAATTGTTTGTTTGCAGTGGTAGATTCTCTTGCATACAGTTGTGATGGTATGCCAGATGCTGATTGCAACAGTGTTGTGTATTTGAACTGTAACGTTTTAGCTCTCAGAATGCCAGAACCCAACACGCAGCCAAGACAAGATGAAAGATTCAAAAATGTTTATGAACTGTTCAATGCAGAGGAAGTGGAAGTTGTCCTGCTTTGGTCAGGTTTCACTGGAGAGCCTGAAACAGTGATGAGAGACATGATTGAATGAGGATCAGGAATCAACATGACTAAGGGGATTTACCGGGGAACTGGGTCTCATAGGGTCCAGGAATCCAGCTCCAGCAGGATAGGATGATGAAAGAATGTTTGGCCTGGAGGGCCTCAGAGAAATTTGCTGAAAGCAAAGGTTAGTGCATCCACAATCCAATAATTTGTGGTCCAAAAACAGAGTCATCCACAGGGGAGTCTCAGGCAGAGAGGAAGCAATCCAGAACACACTTTGACTTTAAGCAAGGTTCAGCAACAAAAGGTCTACAGGGCTCTACTCACGCTCCAGTAAAGACTTGGCAAAAACAGTGGTCAGAAACAGGCAGGGTCGATGTACAGACAACTCTCATAGAACTTGGAACTAGGCTTAAAGGCTGTGACAAAGGCAACAGACAATCTCACAATGAGTAGGTGAAGCACAGGTAGGGAGCAACGCAGGTGAGAATAATAATCAATCAGCAGGAGAGGGAGAAGCGAGCAGTATGAATCAAGGCAGAACAGAAATCATGACATGAACAGTGTTAGCAAGGTCTATGAGTTTGTATGTAAGTTGGCAGCAGCACTCAATAAAAGTGGTGATCAGTTTGAATTTGTATGTGTGTCTATATAAAGCAGAGAAGTCAAATCCACAGCTGGATGTGGAGATGTCTTACTTGACAACTTAGCATGTGAGCAGTTGCAGTTTCAACCACTTGATACTGATGTTGCTCAAACGTGCGCAATTTTAGGAGTAGTTTGTTTAAAAACTTAAAGCTAGAGTGTCATCTGTGGGTCCTTTAAGTGTCCCATGTGTAACAAATAAAATAGTTGGTTATGGTAATCTGTTTTATCAGAGAACTCAGTGACATAGTCTGTGATACAGTGCCATCAAATAATTTTTAGATTAGCTGTTGTGGAACACATAGAAGGTAATGCTGCACAAATTGAGACCCTTTTAAAACCTGAATACACTTCAGTGTCAGAGTATGTTAGGGTTTAAAAAATAAAGTCTATGGCAGTTCCACTACTGAGGCAGAGATCCAAGCAGCAGCAAACTTGTTAGGTATCTGTCTGTATACATATTGTATAGATCGGTGGCTCCAATATAATTGCGAGGGTAGACAGTTTTCTGAACAGGGAGTGTATTTGGATAACTGTAATAATAATCATTATGAATCAGTTGTCTGTGTTAAACAACTTCAAAGTGAGGGATGTTATGGTTATTGTCAAAGTGTGGATATGAATAGTGGTGGGGCTAGTTTTAAAGCTGTTGGGAATGTCAGTAGTATGATTAAAGAGCACATTCAGAGAAAAATGCTTCGGGATGAAAGAATAAAAAAAAATGAAATCAATGCAATGCAATCAGAAGGTGGTCACTATGGCGAAGTGTAGATATCACAAAGTACCAATGACAAAGCAATCTGTTAAGGAGAGGGCTTGTAAAATATATTATGTGAATCCTGAGCAAAGACAGAAATTTATACAAGAGGGTATAAATAAATACAAATTGAATAAGATGTATGTCGATACAGTTAAGCAACATTGCATTTAGAAATATAGAGATAACATTGATCATAAGGATAGGGTTAAACTGTGTACCATTTCAAAATATAGAAGCAAAAAAAAAAAAGCAATGCTGGCCATAAGAGGGTTAAGCAGATTAGCATTTCAAAACATTGAAAAAAACTTAAACAACTGAGTAGTTCAAAGTACTGCAGTCATCCTGCAAATAAAAAGCATGTAGTTGCAGCTAATAGAGCAAGAAGGCAATTAATGAGGAAGAGATTGCATAACATTTATGTGGTTTGGCAGCAGTTTGTTGAAGAAGCTTTGTGCAAGGACTGGCTGTTCTGTAGACACAAAATGTTCTTTACTGTTTAGGGTCAGTGAAGAATGAACTAGTTGCAAAATGTCCCTGAGCTTCTCAGAATTAGAGATCTGACACATGCATGTTAGGTTAATTGGTAACTCTTAAAATTGTCCCTAGGTGTGAGTGAGAATGTGAATGGTTGTTTATCTTGTTTGTCTCTATGTGGCCCTGCGATGGACTTGCGACCTGTCCAGGGTGTTCCCCGCCTCTCGCACAGTGACTGCTGGAGATAGACACCGGCTCCCCACGACCTGGAATGGAAAAAGCGGGTAAAGAAAATGGATCATTTATTAAAATTTCACCCTGAAATCCTTTTCCTGGATTTTGAAGATTACCAGACCTACTAAACAGCAATTTTGTCACAAAGTCGGGGCATTGGACGGTCGTTAACCTGAGGGCCTTTGGATTACTTATCGTTCTCAGCTACTGGACAACTTTTCCATAGGGTAAGAAGGTTGAATCTCAGGGAAGAAGACTGTAATTTTGTCTGGTTTACTATTTCCTCACAGTCAGCTTAATTAAGGCCAACCGTGGTACCATTCGGGTGAAACCCAGGGTCTTTCAGGGAGTCTATTAACCTTTGATGGTGAGCTGGAGAGGGGGCAACCTCTCACGGACGACAGCAGACCGGAGGACTATCCAGGATAGCAGATTAAGCCGGGATTGTCCGAATATCCTGGCTGAATTAAGCCTTGATTCAGTTTCACAAAAGCAGTAGCACATAAGTTACCATGGTGATTTATCATGTGCAGTTAGCCTGCTCCAGACCAGGCTAACAGTCAGGCTTAGTTAAGCCTGGTGCTTTATCTGGTCAGTCAGTGGTCACACCGATCAGAAACCAATGTGTTTTGTCTGTGATTTTGTTTTCTTATCTGTCTGGTTTGGACTTTTTTTTTTTTTTAAATCAGCCTGCAATAATATATTGTTATACCACTGATTCATTTTGACATTCAGTCAAGTACTATTATTATTTTAACATTATGATGGTTATCATTGTCAATTTTCTAATTATCCTTGTGGGCATTGTTATTGTTAATTATGTTTCGGAAGGCCGCTGTTGTTTTAAGTTTGACAGGTCTTTAATAGACTACCACATGTGCTGAGGGGATTAGAGAAATGACTGATAAAGAAGCAAATGTGTTGTCAATCAAGTCAAGCCATATAAGTAGCTCCAACCACATGTGTTGTCCTTTACAATGGCGTGCCTATTTTTGAATGACGTTGTTGTTGATGAAGCACTTATATTGAGAAGGGCTTTTAGACGAGAGAGTGTTTTGGGACAGGTCCGACCTGTTGGCTTTTCCCGACAATTATCTTTATGAACGCTACCTGTGCAGACTACTGGGTCCCAGAGCCATGCCCTCACTGTTACACAGATGATCTGTGTTGGGCTCAGATATTGCGCAAGTGGTATGTTCCTATATGCAGTCGGGGATGCCAAAAATCTTAGCAAAGTCACTATTTACTGCACCATCAGAAGAATGTATTTGGCATTCAAAGAATATATGCACATCTTCATAATCTTCCCTGGCCACAGAAGAATCCATTACATCAAGGAAGGATTCTACATTGCAGGTAACATGAATTAGACTACACAACAAAAAGAAACTATAAAACAGGGTGGACTAACTTTCTTTTTTTTTATACAGGATTCCCTAATGTTGTTGGCGTACTGGACTGCACACACTTTAGAATAAAATGCCCCTCTGGTGCACATGAAGGTGATTTTGTTAACAGGAAATCATTTCATAGCATCAACATCAATGTTCAACTACATACATTTATTATATGCATTAGAATTACCTTAACAAAGCTTATTGCTTCAGATGATCTGTGATGCTGACTGCATCTTCAGCAACATTAAGGCAAAATGGTTCAGTCCATGACTCCCAGACCTTCCGGGCCTCTACAGTTAACCAGCAACTATCACAAGGTAGGTAGATAAAAATTTATGACCATCCTGACATTATCAAAAGTTTTACTCGCACTCTCTGGTGTGCTGCTGGGAGACAAGGGTTATGCCTGTCAGATATTTTTACTCACTCCATTTGAGACCCCCAGAGAGCAGCACAGCACTCATATAATCTTGCCCATGCAAGAACACGGGCCCGCATAGAAATGACATTTGGCCTTCTTAAGTCCCATTTTCAGTGCCTTAACCACCTGAGGGTCACCCCAGATGGGGCCTGTGATATAATTGTTGCATGCACTGTCCTTCACAACATTGCCTGTCTCAGGAAGGACAGGGCTCCTAGAGTAGCCTTGGAGATGGACTGGGACAATCCAGCAATATTTCCTGTTGATGTCAATGGGAGACTAGACTGAGAGCAGTACGTCATTAACTATTTAAGTTGATATGGTGTTTGATATGATTTTTGGTGTATTCAAAAGATGAGAGGATGCCACAATGTTATTTGTTTCCTTTATTGTTATGTGATCACTTTGCTTGTCTGCTGATATCTAGGGGAAGGGAAAAAAAAAGATTATTAAGTTGTGCAGGAGCCAACATTCATGCTTACAGTGTGCACTGAAACATGACTTACGTCTTTTTGTAGTTTCTGGATTTCCAAGTCCAGCCTCTTCTGTGTCTTTCTCTTTATTTTCATATATAGGTCCAACTCCTGCAGTTTTTGTTTGTGATATGTGACCTTTATGTCTGCCATCTCAATTTGTTTTTTTAAGTGGGTGCTGTATAGACCTGACAACAAATAAATTAGCAGAGCATGAATTGTGCATGGTACAATGTCCTCTATATTTCACTATTAAGTCCTGCTGCTTCCCCAGGTATTTGTCCCACTGATGCCGAAGGCCTATGTTACAATCGCTAATATCTGCTATTACTCTCTTACTTGACTGTTGTATGAATGTTGTTGCTGAAATTGAAGTTGCTTTGGATAAAAGCATCTGCCAAATGAGTAAATGTAAATGTTGAGGTAATACTATGTTCCCAGATTGGCTCTCAGGCAGTGCACCATCTGGGTCCTGTTATAAATTATATTTTCTATGAACATCACATCAGTGACATCTTTTTTCTTTTTCTTTATGGATTAAATTGAATTATTTCCCCAAGAAAGACATACATCCAGCATTCTTGACTCCACAGACAGTCCACAAGAGATAATGTGTTATCAGACACTGCAAGACAACATCAGTTTGAAGTTGGTAATTTGAACAAATGTCCTGTAAATCCTTAAATGATATGATTATAACAGTTTCCGTTAAGAGTAGTGGTTAGAAAATGTGTATTTTAGGCTACTTATGCAATCAGGCGATCCATAATGGTTTGCCATGTCCTTTGTTGCTCCTTCAAATAGTTCCTTTCTTTAGTATGAAGTGCTTCATTTCTTCATAAGCCTCCATCAAAAGATGTTGCTCATTTGGTGAGAAGTATGGCGCACGCAATTTATCCATTGTAGAATCAGTGAATCTGTGATCGATCTCATGGTCTTTTGAAGAAATCTGTGGACGCGCATTTTTCCTGGATTACTTACACCTGGCTTGACAAAGCTGCACCTCCTGAACCTGGTTTGGCCTTTGTGAAACGGATGAAGCCAGGATGAACTGATGGCGGTATGTCAAGCCTGGCTTTATCGCTTATCCTGGATTTCAGAATCCTACTTTTGTGAAACAGCTCCCAGATTGTGAGTGTTGTTGCTGTTTCACGTTGTTATTTAAACACCATGTTGCATTCTAAAATGGAGGTGTACCAAAAAGACAATGCCACAGCTGTGGTGGTGGAAAAATGTATTAGTGATAAATATGTTCATAAGTGTAGTCAGGAGTGTGTTGAACATTGCGCATGGTTGTGCACCCCAATTGGATTATTGGATTGAGAATGCTTTCATTACTGAAAAAAAATACTCGGATGAAGAAGTAGTTGGATTTATTGACAATTATGTAACTTGTGAACTACCTGCAGAAGACAGTGAATTGTTTGAGATTGTGTCCTCTGTGCAGTTACATTCAAAGCATCATTCAAAGACATGCAAAAAAAAAAAAAAACAGTTTGCTGTTTTAATTTTCCCAGGCCTGTGTCACTTGAGACTTTTATATCATGTCCTCTTATTGAAGATAATGAACTGGTTGCATGCAAATGTCAAAATAGTAATCCTGACTTAGCACACACATGCAAAAAAAAATGTATGCCACAATGAGAAAGATACAGGCTAGTAATGTTTTAGAAGACGTAAAAAAGGCATTGATAGGTGAAGATCATTGTTGAAAAACTCTTATTTGCTTGATATTTGCTTCTTTAGATTTAAAGCTGAACTAAAACTTGTTTTAAAGCCAACAACAGTGAAAATATAGCCATAAAATATGTTTTTGTAGGAATTTTAAATTAAAAAATAAAAAATACTATATTTTTTGGTAATTTTGAATATTGAAGAAACCACTTGGGTGTTTTCGGCTTTTTCCATGACCACCCGGAAGTGTGACGTTCGCTGAGCCACTGAGGTTCAGTAATTCCTCAATGAATGGATAAATACCGGTACATTATTATTATAGTTCAGTTCATTGGAAATAATTGTTCAAACCGGCCAGAAAATACCATTGGAGTTTCAGTTTTTTGGCTTCCCGAAAGATAAAAACCTTCCTCAGATTTGGATCCATAAGCTCCGATGTGGGAATTACTATCAGAACTCAAGTTCGGATCAGGTCAAAGGGAAGCACTGCTCCGACTCTGTTACTCACTGCCTTGGGCTGGCATCATGCCAAATAACCAGGACCTTCTGCCAGCAGCAGTCCTAACTATTTTTAATTTTAAAAGAAAGTCAAATGTGGAGGAAGACATTGCCACAGAGAAGAAGAAGTGAAACAGGAAGTTTTACTTCAAACTTGACGTGAACGTGTGCTGTCATTAAAAGGTATGAGCTGCTTGTGATTCAGAACAGTTTGTTATTGATGAAAAAATATAGACAATCCATGTGCGATTAAACAAATGTCATTATCTGAAACTGCTGTTGATTAGTTTACTCTAGTGTGAGAGTTCATAAATTTTATTCTGACGCGCGGTCATGTTGTTTACAAGTTAGCATCCGGTTTGCATTAAGTTAGCAACGTTAGCTCTCTCCTGCCGTCTTTATGTTAACTTGCAGTGTCGTGTACTGATGTTATGACAATGATCTGGGGGTAATCGTAGCTCACCGTTCCACGTTCCCAACTTGGTCGTTATCCGCATTGTCGGCCATGATGGTCTTGGTGATCATTAGAATCCGAATCTGAAGAGTTTTCATCTGATTCTGGAGAGCCAGCCATCGGTTCAGGTTCATACTGGTATGGTTGTATATCCATTACTCCTGCAAAGTCTTCTGGCATTTTTTTGTGTTCAAAAAAGGTTTTTTCTTTCATTTCCACTAGTAAACAACTAGACAGTAGCAGCGTTCTTGGCCGGCTGGGACACAGTGCACGTCATGAACCCAGGACGGAACTCCACCCCATAAATCACCCACTTCAGAAACTAAACGCTAAAAACTGTTTATTTAACTTTTAGGTCAAAAAACAGGTTCCTGCAAAGTTGTGTGGATGTGTTTGACTAAATAACATACATGAAATGTCAATTTTTTAGATTTGATTTCAGTTCAGCTTTAAACCAATAAACATCTGAGGCTGCACACAACAGGCACAGTTGTAAGACTGAAGTTGTTTAAGCAAGACAGTGAGATAGCATTAGGATGAATAAATATAAAAAGTTCCTTTTGAAATGCTGGAATCCAAATATGGTCATTCATTATGTAGAAGATGCCTATGCTTGTATTGTTTACATCGTTTCCTACATTTCAAAAGCATAAAGGCAAATGGGTTTGTTGTTGACACAAGCCAAAAAAGAGGCAGCAAAAGAGGGTAAAACTAGTGCTAAAAATGGTTTGGAGAGTGTAGGTAGTGTGTATTTGCACAACCAGGATGCTGGTGTAGATTCTCAGTCATCCAGGACATGGTAAATCAAAAAAAAAGGTTAAAAACAAAAGTCCAGTTGCTTTTGTTTTTAACCTTTTTTTGGCACAACCAGGATGTTAGTGTACAGGAAACTGTGTATCAGTTGACAAATATGCACTTGAAAGAATGTTGTAGAAAGGTTGAGTTTGTGCCAACAGGTAACAATATTGTTCGTATGAGTTCACCTTTATCTGTGTTAAAACAAAAGACATGTAATTGTGATGAAATGTGGATGGTGAATTTAACTGATTGGTATAAAAGTAGGCCACACGATGGTGTGTTTGAGAACATGTATATGGCACCTTTTGTGTCTGAATATTGCGTAATTAGCCCTAAAAATAGAGGCCACATCCAAAATCCATTTGGACAACAATTTAGGTTATAGCGTGAAGAGAACAAGTACACATCATTATGGTAAAAGTACATGATTTAGTTGAAGATGTTTGGGCTGAGTTGTGCCCTGAACAGAAAGCAGGTGAATTAAGGTAGTAGAGTAGCATGAGACAATTCCCGATTTGGCTAGCAACAGGCTACTTTCACTAAGCCAAAAAGTTTGAGTAGGGAGGAAGGATTAAATATTAGGTCTCTGAATGAGACACAGTTACATGTTTTTAATAAGGGTAGACAGTGGTGTTTGACCAAGGTTCATGGACAGAATCCTACACCATTACATGTGTTTGTCACTAGTGGTGCTGGTATGGGAAAAAGGCATTTAATTGAGGCCATAGAGGATGAGGCAAATAGGTTGTTGTCAGAAGGATGTCATCATCCTGACATTTCCGCTTTATTACCAGCTCCAACAGGAACTGCTGCTTACAGTTTAAAAGCGGCACTTTCGTAACACTTTCCACATAGGGAAACATGTACACTTACCATACACTCTCTTAGGCAACGAAGGACTGGCAGCCAGCTCCTCTTAACCTCTGGCTTGATGAGCCTGATGATTTGCAGGTGTGCAGTAGCACACCTGCAGAGATCCGCTCTCCAGTGGAGACCTGCAGCACCATGCTCCGCTGCACCTTCTGATGGGAAACTGCAAAACTGAAAAGTGAAGGAACCACCACACAGACACATAATCCCCAAGTCCTGACAAAAAAGTGGACCAAAGAAGAAATACAGGCAGCGGAGAAAACACTGATGGATTGTATCAATGGTGGTATCAAAAAGCCCAGTGTCTAAAGTGCATTGAAAAAAATAAATATATATCTTAATGGGTGGCACAGTGATGCAGTGGTTAGAGCTCTCCCCTCCCAACAAGAAGGTCGCAGGATTGTTTTCCAGCCTGGGGCCTTTTTGGGTGGAGTTTGCATGTTCTCCCTGTGCTCACATGAGTTTTCTCGGGGTACTTCGGTTTCCTCCCACAGACCAAAAACATGCATGTTAGGTTAATTGGTAACTTTCAAATTGTCCCTAGGTGTGAGTGTGAATGGTTGTTTGTCTCGTTTGTCTCCATGTGGCCCTGCGATGGACTTGCAACCTGTCCAGGGTGTCCCCTGCCTCTCGTACATTGACTGCTGGAGACAGGCACTGGCGAACGCGGGTAAAGAAAATGGATGGATGAATATTTAAAAACTTTTATCTCGCCCTATTTGTTCCACATGGGCGGTTCCACTTTCACTTCAAGCTTGGGTCCTCTACCAAAGGCCTAGGAGCTTGAGGGTTTTATGTAGTATCTTAGCTGTTCCAAGGATTGCGCTCTTCTGGACAGAGATCTCTGAGGTTGTTCCTGGGATCTGTTGGAGCCACTCTTCCAGTTTGGGGGTCACAGCAGCGAGTGCTCCGATGACCACTAGTAGCACTGAGGCCTTGACTTTCCACAACTTCTCTTTTTTCTCTTTCTGCCCTTGGTATTTCTCAAGCTTCTCGTGTTCATTCTTCCTGATGTTACAGTCACTTGGGACTGCTACATCTGTCACCACTGCTTTCTTCTGTATCTTATCTATCACCACAATGTCTGGATGGTTAGCCATCACCTGTTTGTCAGACTGTATCTGGAAGTCCCACAATATCTTAGCCCTGCCATTCTCCACCACCCTTGGTGGGTTTCCCACCCTTGGTGGGAAACCCTTGGGTTCCCTGGGTTTCAGAAGTTGAACAATGCCCCTGGAGGAAACTTTGGGGCTTAATAACTCAGAAACGCTTTGACCGATCGAGACCAAACTCGTCCAGCGTCATCCTCTATACATGTGCTACAAGTGTGCCGAAGCACAGCTTTGTAGCTACATTTTAAAAAATGACCAACTTATGGCTGGATCTTTCCACAGGAAAGGTGCACCTTTCCTGTGTAAAAAAGTTGAAAAATGCCCCTTTCTGGAGGTCAAAGTAAAAAATGTTCAGTGTTTCTGGTGACCCCTGCATCCATGCTGAGCCCCTGGCTCACCCAGGGAAGGAGAGCTCTCTTTGAAAATCGCCTCTCTCTGGTTGTAAGGGAAAAACCTATTCAAAGTATTACTTGTGCTCGTCTGATACCACTTGGTGACCCTGTTTAGGTTTTCAGCTTCTCGAGGGGGATAGGAGTGGCTTAGAAACGCGTGGGTGGTCTCGTTTTGTTCCTTGTAAACTGACCTTTCACACAGTACCAAGCATCCACAGAACAACACGCTCTCCACGACGCACGGAGCACTATATTGGTTGGATTTCCCACCCCAGTTCCCTCATGGTCAGGTCAAAACATCTCCCTGGCCTCACGCGGCCCCCTGAGCTCGTAGAGACACCAAAAACACAGGGCGCGCAGCCGGGGAGGTCCACAACACGTGTGTAAAATTTGGTGGCCATAGACACAAGCTGAGTTTCGATCCTCTCATATTCAAAGGCAAAGCCTCCTGTCAGCGAGTCGCAACCACAGAGGACAATTTGGTGTTGGCTGATTTTGCTGAGGTTGTCGTAGAGGCTTGGGTTTCACGTATGTTTTTCGGGGGGTCGTGCCGATCGTGAAAACGTCGCTCCCGCGTCTGTGTGACCTTTCACCTTGAGATGGCGGGGTCAAAAGTCTGAAAAGTCCAAACTTTGACGCTTAATAACTCCGGAACGCTACGGCCGATCGAGACCAGACTTGCCGAGCCACGTCCCCTCGGGAGCCCCTTCCTGTGTGCTGAAGCAGGGCTTTCTAGAACCTTCCCCTGTCTAGTTCCTTTCAGGAACATCGCAGGCGTTCGTGGCTGACGTCCTCTTCGACGTGTAGATAAAGCATGTGTAGTTTGATTGTAGAACGTGTTTAAATGTGAAAAGAACAGCACGAAAGACACAAGTTTTGGGTTCCTTCACAAGTCCTATACAAAAGTATTGGAGGTGGCCCTCTGGTACCACTTTTTGACCATCACGCCTAAAATTGTTTGTTGTTTTCGGGGTCTTACGAGTGGGCTACGGAGACACCGAGGTGCTCGTTGCGATCGGCACAGGCTGGCCTTCGAGACTACATGTGAAAAATCCACCAAATCAGAGGTTTGCATGCAAAGGTTGGACTGGGGAGCCGGCAGTTGGATATGTCGTTCGGGGCGTCCAGCCGAGAAGAAAGAGCCCTCCGTGGCGTCTGTTCGACCTCCGATCTATGGCTGGACAAGTGACGAAAATTTGCAAATTTGACGCCCGGTAGCTCTGCGAGGCTTTGGCCTATCGGACCCAAACTTGTCCAGTGACACCCTCTCCCAAGCCCCTACCGATGTACCAAAGCTCAGCTCTCTACAACCTTGTTACGGCTACTTCCGGTTAACAACATGCTAACCAGTAGCCGCTAACAGCTTTGGGTTCAAGGCGAACGGGAGACACCCCTGTGCGAGTTTCGTCAGAATCCAATGACGGGAAGGCCTTCGAAAGTGCAAAAAACCCCAAAGGTCACAGGGGGGTCAACCCCCCCCCCCAGACACACCTCCACCCAATATGAAAATTCCAACCTGGACCAAAAAGTGGTGCAGTACCGTTTTCGGCCAGTTGGTGGTGCTATAGAGCCCGGGGGGATCATGTACGTCGAGTTTGGGGGGTCTACTAAACATCTGGGCAGAAAAATTAATTTTTCCCAAAAATTGGTGTAATACCATTTATGACAGGTTGGTGGCGCTAGAGAGCGCTTTTGATGAGGTCAGAGGGTAATAGGCATCTAATATGCATTTTCAAAAACTTTATCCCATCCGGGTCGACTTTATGCCCATGGAGAGCGCAACACATTCGCTTCGTGTACGTCAACGACTGGGAACGAAGCATTGGCCGTGATCGTTCGAAAAGAGCATGTGTAGGTATAAGGCCCGTACCGAGTACACCGGTACGACTTCGTGTACACGGGCCTATCACCAACACTCAGCCGTGAACCAAATTTGGTCCGCTCCGTGTACGCTTTCCCCTACTTCCCGTGCTGTGGGTGATGGGTCCCTTCCACTTTTTATATTTCAAGAT
This sequence comes from Kryptolebias brasiliensis, assembly GCA_028566095.1. NCBI lineage: Eukaryota > Metazoa > Chordata > Actinopteri > Cyprinodontiformes > Rivulidae > Kryptolebias > Kryptolebias brasiliensis. The sequence continues at coordinate 762,250 of JAOXNZ010000210.1, forward strand.
ATTTTTAGTGTCTGGGTGAATTTTTGGTTTATTTTTTGGATCCATCCCCCTCTATTTAACCAGTCCCATCTGGAAACCTCAGTTCTGATTACTTTGTATTCTTAATTTTTACTTCAAAACTTCAAAATAAATGTTGACAAATACATTTTGTATTTGTATTTTTGGAACATTGTTTCCCGCTTCCTTGGTAGAACGAACTGTAGTGCCTTTCTGGTACTAGTTATAATAATTTCCTAGTGTGAAAGTCCCAAGGTGGTGTTGCATTTTTAGATGTTCTGCAGGTAATAATAAACTTAAGAGAAAAACTTTTATCACCCTGAATATGTCATACTGAGAAGAAAAGGAACATGCAGAACAAAAGAAAATCCTAATGGAGGCTGAGTTGAGAAAAATGTTGTTTTTGTAGAAAGGAATGTTTTAATGAGTTTCCAGATAAACAGGTGGGTCTGGGAGAG
>JAOXNZ010000210.1:768550-790870 GCA_028566095.1 Kryptolebias brasiliensis
AAAGGTTAAAAACAAAAGCATATAATAAAATAAAAGGGTGTTGAGGCAGCAAACAAAAAAATACAAAAATGAAATTAGAATTTCTAAGAGAAGACACAAAGCACAATCTAGGCAAATAATAAGAAAATGATGCCTTTTTGTGGCTTTAGTTCAAACTTTAGGTAAAATTAAAAAAACTCATCCAGAGGACCTAAGGGATCTGAAGAGCTCAAAAAGGCTCATAATGAAGAAAGTCTGATTAATAACCTGAAAAACAAAACATCCTTAAACTCTATTATTAAAACACACAAATAGCCAATGCAGAAACTTCAAAATATGAGCTCTCTTTCTAGCTTTTCTTAACATTCATGCAGTTGAGTTTTGAAGAAGTTGCAGCAGAGATATACTTTTCTTAGAAAGGCCAGAAAGCAAAGTGTTACAGTAATCAATCCTGCAAGTGATAAAACATTGAGAAAGGTGTCTGCAATGCACTAAGAGAGAAATGATTAAACTCTAGCAATGTTGTTTCAGATGATAAAATGCAGGTCTTGTCACAATTCAATATGTGAAACTTAAATTAGAACTGAGGAAGACAACTAACTTAGATTGTTCTGAGGAATTCATTACCAGAGCTCTGAGTTTTTCTTCAAGTTTCTCTCTGAGTATCAGTACCTATTACTAAAACTTCTGATTTGTCCTGAATGAGCTGAAGAAAACTTCTTCCATCCACAACCAAATATCTAAAATAGTTATGAAGAGAAATGATCAGCAAGAGGTATCAAAAGTGAGAGCAGTATAAAGCTGTTTATTATCAGCGTAATTGTGAAAATTGACGCTGTGTCTCCTGATGATGTTTCCTAGTGGCAGCATGTATACATTAAAAAAATGTGGGCTTAAAATTGATCCCTGTGGAACTCCACATTTCATTTCATATATAGTGTATAATGTTTAGATGAATAATATCCTTTTTACAAACAATTCTCTGTCTCTGAGATCAAATTTAAACCACCTGAGTACAGGTTACAGAGATGCCAATCTCTCTACTCCAGTCTACAAGAATAGTATGGTCGATTGTGTCAAAGCTGCTCTTAGATCTAATAATACCAGTATTGAAAGTTTGTTCATATCCATATTGCACTTGAAGCCATTTAAAATCTTAAGTAGTGCTGTGCTATGATTGGATTTGAAACAAGACTGGTATTTGTTGTAAATATTAACAAATGTAAAAAATAAATAACTTACTTGATTAAAAACAAGCTTCTTTAAAACTTGTTTAGGTATCTTACTGGTCTGTAATTGTTGGGGACTAGTTGGCGACTCAAACTTGATTTAAGATTGCAAGAAATTACGCTAATTTTCAGTTGCAGTCACCGCCCCCACATTTATGATTTAATTTACTGGAATACACTTTTGAAAACAAGATAAGCAGATCTGGACCATTTTTTAAAATTACTATTATTTGTGATTGGAGTGGTTTTTAGATCATGACATGTTTTCTGTGAGAGGGGAGCTTCCATACAGGTGTCAATAGATGTCTCTAGAGCTTGAGATGGGTTGGAGATGTCCACAGTGACTCTGGGGTTTTTTCTTACTTGAACTTTAAAAGCAAATTACCTTGTAGTACAGCAAATATATACATATCATATATGATATGATTTTAAAATGGGGTGGCAGAATCATTTTACTCTGAGCTAAGGTTGTGATGTAACTGTGCCCTTGCAATCTGAAAAGACCACTGAAGTTGAGATACTGAGCTTAACGAAAAGATAAATTTGTTTGATAAGTTTTGGAGTTCTTATTCACTTCAAGCACCCAAATAAATTATCTCATGCACAAAAAACTGAACTAAATCTAATGTGAATGTGTTTAGTTTGTAATACCAGTACTCCAGACATGGTAAACAACGTTGTGTGCCCTCTGACCTCTCTGAAGTGCTTGAGAATGTCATTTAGGATGATCTCTTGGGTCTCGTAGGGGTGCACTCTGGTGAACGGATACATCTTGATGACAGCATCTTCAAAGCGAACCAGAGGAAAGCCCAGAGTACCTTTCAGAGCCTACAGCAAGAAACAAACATTCACAAAAAAAGGGAGGAGAACCTCACAACCTCACAGTTGTGCTGTGTTAAAATATGTTTTAACCTTGGAACCTTAAACTTTTTTAAACCATGTCAAGCAGCCCAACTGCCATGATACAGTTGTTTATTACTATTGCACTGTGCTTGAGACACCTTTTGTCTTTCAACACTTCTTGGTTTTTATCTGTGTATTTGGGATCTGCTAGCTCTAGCTAGCATTAGCTTAGCATGGCTTCTGGTTCTCTTCTGGCTTCTTCTCTTTCTCAGAAGATGCTGTCTAATCAGCATCTTGATATGCCACACCTGTAATATCACCACCTGTAAGGTGGATGGATTATCTCGGCACAGGAGAAGTGCTCACCAACACAGATTTACACAAATTTGTAAACAATATTTGAGAGAAAAAGGCCTACTGTGTACATAGAAAAAGTCCTTGATCTATGAGTTTAGCTCATGAAAAATGGGAGCAAAAACAAGTGTTGCGTTTATATTTTTGTTCAGCATAAATAAACTGAACTGAATTCCAACCAGTTAACCAAAAATTGTTTATTTCTATCAGTGACAAATAATGGCCCATGTTTTGTTTCTAAATAATGGTAGTTAAAGTAATCTAATATAGTTTCCAACACAATTTTCACACATAAGACTGATCTCCGAACACCAGCCTTATAAACTGAGGCCTATATTAATTACAAATGTGAGAGGCCTTGGTATTGGCTTTAATGTTTGTGCATCATTTGCACCGTTATTTCCTGTTTTTCAGCACTGTATTGATAAAACAAACAAAGCTAATGACATGCTGGCGCAAACGTGCCTATTTAAATTCAACAGGTGTCAGCAATTAGCACTATTATAGTACTAGGTTATGATTTTTAACCTCTGGATGTGGAGCACTATCTGTTGAAATGTTCTGTATGCTTTGTATTTTTAAAGTAAAGCAGCAACAACTGGATTTTATGCACTTTTTGCCAATTTGTTTGTAGATGCAAAAATGTCTGCCACTTCTCACTGGAAGACAGTGGTAGTAATAAATTTTATTTTTCCTGACATGCCTGTTTTGTTTTTGGTAAATGCAACAGTGAAGTAGGTTGCTTCTCTTGAACTATATTCCTATATTTTCTTTTAAATATTTCACATTAAAAGCATGTCTGTGGCTTAAAAGTGTCTTTAAGAATGTGTTTTTTTTTTTTATAGGGAGGTCAATTAGGCAATCCCCATTCTTTATACAACTGTAGAAGTCAGCTATTTAAGGACAAAACGAACACAAAGTCACTGATTTAGGATTACTTTGGTTTTAAACCATGGAGTTACTCAAAACTTTTGAAAAAAAATTATTTATATACCGGATCTGTGCAGCCAGCTCTGGGCTGATATTAGGAACTACAGACAGATTCATCACACTGACAACAAATACGTAGTCAACTTCCAACATGATGCCTTTATTGTCATAGCAAATAATATTTTTAAAAGCTGGAAAATTGTCTTTAAACAACTTTTTTCCTGAAATTACCTGGAATGACAGTGCATGGAGGAGGTGGTGGAAAGGAGGAAAAGTGACACCACAAACAATTATTGTCAGTTTAGTCAGGAATCTTAACCAGTCATAGCTTTGTTGTTTTGGACTAACATGTAATCCAAAAATAACAGCGAATAAACAGCAATCGAAAAAAAATGAGAGCTTAAATCCGAACAAAAAGTGCATCATAGCCACAGAGCAAAGCAGCAAAATTTTTAGATATATTTTTTTGTGCTTAAAGTTTGAGTCTAAATTTCAGATTTAGTCATTAAGAAGTTGTTTTAATCAACAAAGGAGTGCCAATATCTTTTTCTTTTCTTTTTTTTTTTTTAAACAGATAACATGATTTGTTTTTTCTTAAAATAAATATTTCTCCAAAACTCATTTTGAACTGTATCTTGTCATTTGTCATTTTTTATGATAAAAAAAAAATCTAAAAAGCTTTGCTAATTTGAACAAATTAATTACACAGATCTTTGCTGAGCAATAAAATGTCACCAGTGTTCTACAGCAGCTCAAATGTTTTTTAAAAGGTAATTAAACTAGCTAAAATAAAGTGGAAAATATTGTCCTTAAAAAAAAAACGACCACTTGATGGACTCCAATTGCAGACGGTTGATATAGTTGTTCAATCGTCCAACCATATTTCAAACAGAGTCGGTCTTTAAGAATTGGACACTTTTAGCCCAACATTCACTTTTATAGATGTTTTTTTCCTCTAAATCAATGCATAATGCTTCATTTAAATGTGGACAAACCATTGAAAAGAGGTTGGCAGCACAATTTCAGGTGCACCTCTGCCTTTGTGAGATGGCGTTGAGAATTAGACAGATGTGCAAAATCTTGAGCAAAACAAAGTGCAAAAAAACCCAACAAATTAAATCACAAAATGACGTTGCTCCACTCTGTGGTTACAATGCACTTTTTGATAGAGCCTAATTTACAAAACAAATAACATACAACAGCCACATGTAAAAACAAAATACCCTACACTTTTCAGGACAACCAGTCAAAATGAAGCTGCACCATGAAGATGTTTTCCTCACGTATCAACTGGTGGAATTAAAAAAGCTTCATGACAGCCAAAGCTGCTACTCGGATCCAAAATGAAGGACCGAGGGATCCATGAACGCTCTTCTGGGCCGTAACCCTCCCAGTTTCACAATCAGCATATTATTGCCAGACTGGTGCCCAGATTGAAGACTATTGCCCAACTAAATTAACAAATATAATTGTTTACTTATATGTTTTACTTATATTATAACGTTACTAGTGAATACTGTGGCAAGTTTCTCTTGTGCCTTGTGAAGAATCACTTTTGGCTGTGCGCAAAAGCTCTGCGGCACCAAATGCTTGGTCAGTATTTGTTTTTTCTTTTTCAGTGGCATTATCTGTTGCTACATTAAGGTTTTATCTAGAATGATTAAGCCAAGGCCAGTCAAGTTTTCCAACTGAACAAACAATAATTATCTTCAGTGACAACTTTTTTCTGAGATCTACCTCTTTTCCTCTCTGGGCTCTTGCAGTTCCTCAGCATATCCAGGCTGCGTGGTCATCACAAAACCACTTTGTTTCAAGACATTTTTCCTGCAGGTTCCAGTTTTCAAAAATATCAGGTGGTGTGACAATAAAAGCATCATGTTAGACTTTAACAACACGTCTGTTGTCAGTGTGACAAAGCTGCCTGGAGCTCTTTTATATCAGTTCAGTGCTGCTTGCAAAGATCCTTTTACGGTTTTTAACTCCTTGGTTTAAAACCAAAGTAATCTCAAATCTGTGACCTTCTGTGATTGTGTATTCTTTTTGGTCACAAATTATTGCACAGTTGTATGAAGAGGCTAGCCTTGTCAGCTGGTCCTCAAAAAAAAAAAGCAAACAACCCCCACCACTTATCCACATCTGTGGAAATGTATCTCCACATGATGGTTGGTGACTGACAAATTTTAACCCATCACCCCCTGATACCCAAAATGCTCAAATATAATTTTGAATTGAAAATAAGCACATATTTCTGGACAGGTAAAGTGTTGATCTATGTCTGTCAGCTTTCTTCTCCATCTTTGCAGTATTTCAGTGAAAATGCATAAAGTTGTGTTACCTTGAGGTCTGGAGGGAGCTTATGAGAGGTGAAGACGCTGAGTTTGATCTGAGGGAGGCTGATCTTCAAATTCTCAAAATAGTAGCGTTTAGGAGGTCCCGCTTCCTCGCTGGGTCTTTCATGCAAGTTTTCATCCAGTTTCTCCAACTCTGTAAAAATAAATCATCAACTGTAATAAATGCATTTTAGCACACACATCCTGCTTCTTCACTGCAGCATACAACTATTAACAGAGAATGGTAACTTAAGACTCACCAGCTTCCACCTCTCCATAACCACAGAAGCTCAGGAGCTTGAGCAGAAGTTTCTCCTCAATGATGACAGTAAAGTGGCGTGCAGTTACCATGAGATGCTGAGAACACATCACAGTTACATCATTAGTTACATGATCCTGATTCCATTTGTACTCTGATTATGGCAGATAGAAGGTGCTAATTTTAAGGTACTACTGCCACTGTCACTACCAGATTATGTAAACTTCTGATTGGAAGTGTCTGGACTAGTGAGGAAAGACTTCTGGTGGTGCCAAAGTAGTGGAACAAACACCAGTAGGCATTAAAACATTGTCTACAGTGCTTGTTTTTCATGAACAAATCAACACTTTAGACAATGTTCTAAACAACAGTTAACCATTAAAAAATTGGTTTCAAATATTTTGTTCAAATATAGATGGATGGCACTTATATTTCACAAAATTGTAGATTCATTCAACGCAAACGTCAAAGTAATGCAAACCAATACCTAAAAAATCTAAAATGATTTTCAGTTAAAGTCAATTAAATATATTGTACTTTCGACATCTGTTAATCTCTACCACCACTTATGTGCAGAACTGATATCAAATATTTACTTTTCATAAAGACAAACAACATACTTTGTCTCAGATGTTCAACTGGGTTGTCTTTCTACATTTATGACATCAAAATTTGGTGTTTAAGGTTATGCTCATCAGACATAAAAAAATGCTAATTTATTCCCTCAGCTGTGAGCTCTGTGCAACTTCATTTTGACAGATCCTTCTGTGTGCAGCCCATATTTCTGTGACCGAGCAGACTGTGCACATAAACAATGACAATAAAGCTTTAATTCAAAAGGCGGAGCGAAACACAGGCAACGCTAGCCAAGAGTCAAACCATGAGCAAAGAAAGAAAAACAACAAATAATGTTTGGTTTGAAAAAATACAGAGTGAGGAGGCCCACCACCAGCAGGAGGTGGGCCTCACCATGTTTGAACATAAGGGTGCCCATAAGTGCAAATGGCACTAGGACATCCTAGGCCGCAAATCAAAGATAGACTTTGTAGTCGTGTCATCAGATATGCAGCTGTATGTTTTAGACACTGGTTAACAGAATAGTGGAACTATCAACTGATCACCGCCTGGTGGTGAGTTGGATCAGATGGCGGGGGAAGATGCCGGACAGACACGGTAGACCCAAACAGGTAGTGAGTGTTTGCTGGGAATGCCTGGTGGAAGAACCCATTAGAAAGATCTTCAACTCCCACCTCTGACAGAGCTTCAAGTGCATCCCAGCAAAATTGGGGGACATTAGTCCGAGTGGGCCAAGTTTCGCACCTCCTTTGTCAAAGTGGCTGCCCTGAGCTGGGGCCACAAGGTTGTTGGGCCTTCTCGTGGCAGTCATTATCAAACCTGGTGGTGGACATCCTGGGTGAGGGAAGCAGTCATACTGAAGGAGGAGTCCTATCAAGCCTTATTAGCTGATAGGACTTCAGAGGCTCCTGAGAGGTATTGGCACACTCAGTGAGCTGCAGCCCTGGATGTTGCTGAGGCAAAGGCTCAGGTGTGGGAGGAGTTGGGTGAGGCCTTTGATAGAAGCTCTTGACTGACTTCAAGAAGATTCTGGCAAACTGTCAGGTAGCTGAGGCAGGGGAAGTAGCATTTTACCAACACTGTATATAGTGGAGCAGAGCTGCAAGGTAAAGCTCTCTGTTTACCAGTCCATCTACATTGCTACATTCACCTATGGTCACAAACTCTGGGTAGTGATTGAAAGAACAAGATCTCTGATACTGGCAGTTGAACTGAATTTTCTCTGCAGGGTAGCTGGGCTCTCCCTTAGAGACAGGGTGAAATGTTCAGTTATCCGGGAGAGACTATGAGTAAAACCGCTGCTCCTTCACATCAAGAGGAGCCAGTTAAGGTAGTATGGGCATCTGATAAGGATGCCCCCCTGACATCTCCCAAGGGAGGTGTTTCAGGCATGTCCAACTAGTTGGAGACTCCTGAGAAGGCCCAGGACACACTGGAGAGACTATGTCTCTCAGCTAGCCTGGGAATGAGATCTTCCCAGAAGAGCTAGAAGGCCTCTGACATCAACAAGGGATTTTTATCTACACAACTGCTGTTGACTGGATATTTTCTCTTTTTTTGGACCATTCTCTGTAAACCCTAGATATGGTTGTATGTGAAAACCCCAGTAGATCAGCAGTTTCTGAAATACTCAGACAAGTCTATCTGGTACTAAACTGTGAAGGACAAAGTTCAATATTTTAAATGACAAGTTTATTCCCATCTATTTCCATAAAATCTCATTAATTCCCATGGAAGGTTTCCAACTTTAAAAATTCTCAGAATTTTGCAAGTTTACTTTGAAAATTTTGTCAGTTATTATAAGAGAAAGTTCAACACAAAGGTAGAACAGAAAAAAGTTTTTTGCTGCAGTGTAGACTAAAATATTTTATTTCTTTTAGGTCTGAGAAATTCTATACTCGGGATTTTGTTTGAAGTATGATTATGAATGCATCAATAATCATTTTATAATCGCAACGCAGTCCTTTGAGTCTTAATAAATTGAATTGTGAGGTGCCAAAAGATTCCCACCCCTTTAGTGCACATTGGGGTAACATTCCACACTTCATATTCTGATGAACATCAACAACAAAATATTACCTGATCTCATTTACTGTTCAATCTAGTGATTTTGTGATTGAGCATGTGACACTCACCTTGAAGAGTTCAGTAAGTGCAAGTCTGCTGGGAACCTTGACTGAGTTAACCTGCAGGGCAGGGCCACTGTCGTTTCCACAGCTCTCACCAGAACTGGGAGTCACACAAAGCATCACAGGTTGGGTGGTGCCCAGCAACTGGTTGTCTACCTAAAAATATAACAACAGAGAAAACAACTGTCTATCATTAACAAAAAATGAGTAAATTCAGTATATTTACAACCAGTTGCAAAAGCAAGTCACAGTATTAGATAAGGACAGCAGTTATGTTAGAGTGCCATACAACCAAATATTTCCTAAATGTTTTGATTTAAAAAAATCTTTACACTGAGCACATTTGTTTTATTCTGTTTTGATCTGTATTTTATACTGTATTTATAGTCTGTGTTGCTAAAGGCCTATCTGAGGGCTTGCATTGCAAATTAGCCTAGGCTATAAATTTATAGTGTTTGGTATTTGTTAATACTAAAGGTGGCATCGCAGTGGGCTGCGACCGTTGGAGGCTAGTTGACGACTCAAAATTTCAAGAAATTTGCAAGAAAATACACAAATTTTTCGGTTAAAGTCTCACTGAATTTTGAATGTTTGTGACCAGCAAGCCATGAGGCCATATTTTGTGTGTCTAGTTTCTGAAAATCACAACTTATTTTCAGCTAAAAATATCTTAGAAATATTTGTAATTTTTAAGCTATATGAACAATAGACAATACTTATTCGAACAAAAAAAACTGAAATATGAGTAATAATAAAAAGTTAAGTGTATGGAAGACTCACAGACAGTCAAAAACTTTTTTTTGCTGAATTTAAGCTAATTTCTAACTCTAAATTATCCCTAGGTGTGCATGAAACTGTGAATGAACTGGAGACCTGTCCAGGGTGTCCCCCATCTCTAGGCCAATGACCGGTGGAGATAGGCACTAGAAAATAGATTGATGGATGGAAGAATTTTTGACAAATTAATTTGTCAAATTGAGTTTTCATGGGTTTCTTCAGCAATGGTGAGTTGGATCAGCTTGGAATCTGATCCACTTTTTTATTACATAGCCCACAAGCCCTGTACAAAGGTTGACAAAGGTTCAGGTTGCAGCTAGAGGGCACCAAGAGATCTCAACCTTACATCTTATAAATAGCTTTAAGTGAGAAACTTGCTTAGTCAAGCATGGGGTAATCTGGGACCTGTGGGGGACAAATAAGACATTTTGAAAATGTATGTTTTCTGGGCTATTGCATGGCTCTTTGTCCTACAACTCTGTCATTTGCTGAATTGAGGTGGGACATGAGTCAAATCAGTCAAACTGGGATGAGGCCACACAACTTGTGTGAAGCCAGCTTTTTTTGTGTAACTTTGATTTTGCCTGACAAAAAGTCAGAAAAGTGACCTTTGCTTTGAGTATGCGCATGCAGCTTACCTGGATGTTCTGGATGCACAGCTCCAGCACTTCATTGGCTGCAGTGCGTGTAAAGTGAACATTCACACCAGAGAGTGTAGCAAAAAGCAGCTCCTCAGGAACCTTGTTAACCAAAGACAAACCCAGACCCTCATCCAAGTTGACCAACACCTGTTCATGAACACAAAAAGGACATTTAACTCCACTTAGCTGATAAACTGCACACAGCATGTGTAAAAGATGCTCTGAGGGCAAAAGTATGGATTTTAACAGGAAAGTAAAAGAAGTTCAAAATAAAATTATTGACTGTAATTTGCACTAGAGGCATACTGAATGAGGGTAAAAAAGCAGAAGTCAAATATTAAGACAGACAAAACAAACAAAAAAAAGTAACTATGAAGCATGACATGGTACATACAAGAGGTGGTCCTTGTATATGCCTATAAAAAATATTTACTCCCTTGGATGTTTTACCCTTTTACTGCTATTATAAATCAGTCATGGTCAATATAAACTGGCATTTGTTACAAAAAAATAATAATAAATGACAAAGTGAAAACTGATTTTTACAAAGTAATGCCAAATAAATAAAAATATGTAATGTGAAATAAGTGATCAGTCACATCAGTATTTAATCCAGGCACTTTTGGCAGCAATAACAGCACTGAGTCTGTGTGGATAAGTCTTAATCTGTCTTGCACATCTAGACACTGAAATTTTACTCCATTCTTCTTTACAGAACTGCTCAAACTCTGTCAGGTTCTGTGGATCGGACATGAACAGCTCTTTTCAAGACAAGCAACAAAATCTCTTCTGAATTTAGATCTGGGCTTTGACTCACCCACTCCAGAACATTCACCTCCTTAAACCATTTCTGTGTACTTTTTGCTGTGTGCTTCAGGTCATTGTCTTGCTGAAAAATAATTCTCCTCCCAAGCTGTAATTCTTTTCAGACAGCATCAAATTGTCCTCCAGGACAATATAGGGATTGTCCTCCCTATATTTTGCTGCATTCATTTTACCCTCTATCTTTAAAAGCCTTCCAGGGTGAGCTTTCATTTTGCCACTCTCCCAAAAAGCTTAAACTGGTGAAGAATCCGGGCAACATTTGTAGTTTACACAGTTTCTCCCATCTCACCTGGTGAAGCTTGTACCTCCTTTAGAGTGCTCACAGGTGTCTTGGTGGTCTCTCTCACTATTCTCCTTCTTCAGGGTCACTCAGTTTGTGAGGACGACCTGCTCTTTGTAGATTTACACGTTTCATATTCTTTCTATTTCTTGATGATGGTTTTAACAGAACTCCTGGGTATATTTAGGGCCATGGAAATCCTTTGTATCCATCCCAACTTGTACTTTTCAATAATCTTCTCTCTGAGTGTTCTTTTGTCTTCATGGTGTAATGGTAGCCAGGAATACTGAATAACTAGTGAATAGATCTTCCAGAGGAGTGTATTCCTATACTACAATCATCTGAGACACATCCAAGAGTCTCAAGTGATTCCCATTTCACTAATTGTGTAATAGCACAAAGAACTAATAGCGCCAGGTGGCTGGAACTCTGTTGAATTAGGACACTAAAATGGGGTGAATATTTATGCAATCACTTATTTTACATTACATATTTTTATTTAATTGGCTTTACTTTGCAGAATTCAGTTTTTACTTTGTCATTGAATAAGTTTTTTTTTGTTTGTTGTTTTTTTGTCAAAAATGACAATTTATATTGCCCATGATTGATTTATGACAGCAATACAAGCATAAAACATCCAATGGGGTACATACTTTTAGGCACTGTATAATAATTACCTGTTAAAAGTACAAATGTTATCACAAGATCAACAATATAAATATAATCTGGGGGTAACCACTGTAAAACTGTTTGTTGTATGGTTGAAGAGTTCTATCATATCACTAACTCAGAGAAGTGAGTGATCTTTAGAAATGGGGTCCAGTATACATAAACAAATCCAGTATTTTAGTTTCAGCACCTATCTTTTTAGGTTGACTAGTTGAATAGTCTAATTTAGAAGGGGTCCAGCAAACAAGGTCTCTTGGACATCAAAACTAAGTAGCACAATTGTAAGGCACACTCAAAATATGTTTATGAAAGACAAATAATTTAAATCTGAATCAGAATTTTCAGAAAGCTGATTGGATCACAGTCTAAAATCTTCATTGGTTGAATTTCAGTACTACTAATGAGATAATATACATGTTAGGTTAACTGGAGATTCCAAATTTCCTTTAGGATAAGGGTGAGCGTGAATGTCTGTCTTGTTTGTCTTTATATGTGGCCCTGTGATAGACTTGCAACCTGTCCAAGCTGTACTCTGCTTCGTGCCCAACGACTGCTAGAGACAGATCTGTGGCTTTCAGACAAAAAGTGGTATGTACTGAGTTTGCCACTGTACTCCACAGCAGATTGCTGGGAAGTTCAGCAAAAACCAGACTTTCAAACCTACTAGTTTGCATGTAAAGTTGTCACGTGTTGCCAAAAAGCAGCTCTTGCACTATTGTCCAAAGACATTTCCTCGCACACAAAAATATATCAATGAAAAAGAGAAGTTTAGTTGGTAAGATTATTTAACTAACTAACTAATAGATTGGTGGATGGATAGACTGATGGATGAATTTGTCAATGTAAGCCAAGCCTACAACAAAATTTAAAATGCAACTCTATTTGATGCATCAACAACCACACTTGCATCACTACTAGAGACATTATTAAAAAAAAAAAACACATTCATAAAACCCTGTGGCATAAAACATACTACAATGCACAACTCCAAAAAACAGTGAATAAAGCGTCATAAAATGCACATGAACAAGCAGTCTTAAAAAAAGACTAAAAGCAGATCCATGTCTAGCTGGATATTGAGTTGTGGTTGCAGCATGTTTACATAAAAAGGAATTTAAAATGTTAGTTGCTGTGGGAAAGAAGCTTTTCCAGAATCTGGATGTGCATGTTTTTAGAGCTCTGTAGCATTGGCCTGAAGGTGGAGCTCAAACAGATGGTGTGCGTGGTGGGTGGGGTCTTTGCTTGTAGTGCAGCAGTTGTGGAGTGAACTGGCAATGTTATCGAGGGAAGGCAGGGGGAGGATAATGATTTTTTTGTGCGGCCTTCACCACTCAAAGGGCTTTTTTTTGTCTGATGCTGTGCACCCAGTGTGCCACACTATGATGCCATGCCACGTCAAGATGCCTTTCGATGGCAGCTCAGGAGTAGGTCAGCAGCAATTCCCTGTGGTGGTTGTTTTTCCTGAGGATTCTCAGAAAGTTCAGATGCAATGCTATACCAAGGCAGACTGGTGTAAGCAAACAAACACACAAAAGCACCAAGATGGAGTGTAAAAAAGCCGCTGTACACAAGCGCAGCCACTAGTCATCTGCAATTAGCTGCTGTCTGTAACTAGCCAGAAATAAATGAATGGTAAATGGGTGGTGTTTTTGAAGCACTTTTCTAATCTTGTTGAGCACTCCAAGTGCTTTTCACTACATGCTACAATCACCCATTTAGGCATACATTTACAGATATTTCTAGTAAACATAGCACTTTTCTCTGTTGTACAAACTCTCAAACACAGCTGAAGGCTTTATATACAAGTGGGGTTCAGTATTTGCCCAATAACAATTCCCCTCAATAAGCTGCTCTTATAAAATGCCAAGATCTAAGGCATATGTAAAGAGTCCTGAAACACCTGTCCTGAAATACAACCTGCAATAAGGCATGGTAGTCCTCTCATCCTTTTTCTGTGGCTTTTGAAGATCAAATTTAACACATTTATTTATTTTTTTTTTTAAATTGGTCATTCTTCCCAAATGCATCCCCCCCCTTCAATATTTCTCATGCTTTTGCTCATTTGGTTTCTAGATAAGATTATAAGTTCATGCACACAGTAAAAGATTTATTTATAGTAATGGACAGTGATCAGTGGCTGGTTGGTTGTGCTATAGGAATTTCAAACAGGAACAGAGAGTCTGGCTAAGATTCAAGATTCATGCCCAGAACAGTGCTATTTAAGCTTTTACTTTTTTGTTGATTATTGAAAGGTAAGTAACTGTGATGAGTTTTAAAAACTCTACAAAAAACCTTTGAATCTGTGTCACTCCTACCTCCAACTCCTGTTTGAGCTCTTTCTCTTTTACATCCTCTTTGTTTATTTCTTGTTCTGTGCTGGCTGAGCTTCGGGTTAATCTCCTTTGATTGAAGTCACTGATCTGGAGAAGAAAAAAGGAGAAAATTTAAACTAAACAGAAAAGAACAGAGATTGAATAGGAGCACCATTATAGATGGTTACAGTCAGAACTGTTCAATACAAGTATCCCATGAAAGAAAATTACAGATTACAAATGCACTCAAATTGTGCATACAACTAGGAGTGAGATGTTTAATGTTTAGCTACAGTTTTGATGGTTTAGCTTTCTGCTGTTCCACTAATTTTAGGTTTTTGCTACTGTTCTGCTTGCATTAGCTTTAATCAATGTTTTGCTAGTTTAAGCTTTTTGGTATCCTGCTAATTTTAGCTTTAAGCTACTGTTCTGCAGTTCTACAGTTCTGTTTATGTTCAACTGAGAACATTTTTGTAGGCAAGGAAGTGTGATTCAAAACCTCGAGAGCAAGAAAGTTCAATTTGGTATTCTTTTAGAATCTAATACAAAATGTCTATAACAAACTCAAAAATAAATCATGCAATTTATTTTTAAGAATCATTTTTAACCAACTCAGCATCCAAACATAATGAAACTTGCTGCATTGCTGCAGTACATAGTTACAATGTTGATAAAGCATGATACATTTCAACTTTGTCTGAACAGAAGCCTCCAAAAATGCCAGGAAACATGTTTTATTGCTTTTGCCCAACTACTAAAGTGTTATTTTAGCAGTGACAGACTCTTTAGGAATAAACTGTGGAAAGTGGTGGGAGCAGCAGCTGTAACAATAGCAGACAAAAAACTCCATTGGTTGGGGAACAGTTTTGTTGCAGTCTTCAGACCGCACAGTAGCATAATCATCAAATCTGATTTCCACTATTTAAATGTTCAGATGTTGCACTAAAATCTGTCTTGGCTGATTCAACTACAAGTGGTCAGCTCTGATTGAGAACGTTCACACCTGGCAGTAAAATATGTACCCTGAAGTGGTTTTGCAATTAGACATTAGGTACCCATGCTGCATGCAGATACACGCACAGCTACATTATAGGGACCTGTCAGATCAGCAACAGTATGACAACAGGTCTGCTGAAGTTTTTGTAATAATCAGTCGGCAGCTGAAGTTTACTTTTTTTTTTTAGCCCCAAGAAGTCCAGGTAATAACTCTACTGCCTGTGTGAGGTTGCGTCAGTTCAGCAGAAGGTCCTACAGTGGGGCTTAGGATGGACTGTATTCAGACTACCAAATGTATGCAGATAAAAGGGGTCCAGACCACCTCCAAAAGTGGTCAGAGTTTAAATGTTTTCAATGGTTCAGAGCTGGATTTATCGCTGTCCAGATGCATCCAGTGGCTCAGGACAGATGCTAGTGCCAAGTCTGAGCAGGGTCTCAGTCTCTCTTAATGTTTTCATTCAAATTTAATTTCACCTAGGTGTCATAAAAAATAAAAGCAAGCATGAAGAGTATGGTCGGTCATTTTTATAACTACTCTTTCTAATAAGAGAGATGGGTACATTGTGAAGTTGACTAAGACCATCTTCAATGTTTTGTAGAACCAGTGACTAAACCTGAGGGAACACTATCCCATCCCCAATGCATATTCTGGCCAGTTGCTTTTGTGACAGTAAGTTTTTCTAGTGATTTCTAGGATAGGATTTTATATTTGGATCAGTTTGTAAAATAAATTTTTGAAAATAATATGAGACTGATGGCCTATGGCAGAGCTGTTAAAGAAATCAATAGAGTAAAATGGTTAAATTCAGTCAAAACAACAACAAGGCTACCAGAATAAAATAGCAAAACCGATCTTGGTTTTAAGCATTGTCATCCTATATATTGCTGAAGTATCCAAGGAGTGTCTGCAGTGTAGTGCAGCAAGGAATGTCCAGACCTCTAAATGTTCATACTGCTTAGGAGCTTAGGATTCCACATTTTACAGTTTTAAATAGCTATAGTTTGACTGTAATTCTGATTTAAAAATATATATATATTTTTTTTAATCCGGTTTAGTCCTTACGTGAAGGACACGTGTGGGCCCATCTGGGAGCACTTGGACTGACAAAACCCCTGATCCAGGTCTCATCTTCTGGTTGATGAACTGTTGGTCAGGGCTAGGCTCTAACAGACCTGAATCTGGCCCCAGCACCACCTCTGCTCCATCACACATGCCAGCAATGCCTCCTTTCACCTGAGGGGTACAGGTTCAGGTTGGTAAGTAAACAGCAGTCAAGGCAAGTAAAATTTATTAATAAGCATATTTAAAAACAAAGTGCTGTACAAATAAATAATTAATAAAAAGTGTAACACTGAATAAATACGAACATTACTGCGCCTATGACTGTGATCAAGAAGCACACTATCTATACCAATAAAGCATCCTGGTAACCTGCTGATAACATTTTTTGTGGCACAATAATTTTTAGACAAAACTGTTGACAATACAGTTTATAAAAACATGTAGGTTAACATTTGTTTCTTAAAATCTTACAGTCTAAGTGTTTCTGATTATCCTGAGCATGACTTGTCAGGCACTCTTCCTTAAAATCTAACATAGTGTAAATGAAAACATTTTTGGTATGATGATTTTAAGATATAGCTAATGTCCACATGTTTTGACTGAGCTGACTGAATGCTTCATTTCACATCTACAGACTATAATAGCTAGAGTCCATGTTTCAAAAAGTGTATATCTCTCCTCAGGGACGGCTGGTATAAGTGGGATAGTAGGGCTAAGCCCTCCTTGGTGTTTACAATAAAAACGTTAAAATACCTAATAAACACAAATTAAAAATATCATAACACATTTTGTGAAATTTAATACAAAACTGGTGCCAAACAGTCTCGAGAAAACCCCAGAGTCCCACAAGCAACCTCCTGCAAGAATGGTGCTGTGATGTCAGTTTTGTCGAGAGACAACGTTCGTGATCCATGCAATAGCAAGCATAAATTAGCATTCCTTTCATACCAGAATTCTAAACTAAGATAATTTTATGATTAGAAGGGACAAACTGATAGGCAGTTTAGTCAAACCTTGTAAATGATGTTTTGTACAACCTCATGAGATACTGCGAGATCTTGTGAAATGTGTTACTGCTCATAGTATGTGTTTAGAATGACTCACCACACCAAATTTTAGCTTAATACCTGTAAAATTACCACAACCATGCCTATTTTTGTGTTGTATTAGCTGTGGTGACTGTCTTGAACTAGGGTGACTCCAAAAGTTAATCAGCTCTACATGCAAGGTTTACTTTCTGACGGTTTCATTAAATTCTGTCCTATGGTTCATGAGACATTTTGCTAACACATGGCTAACTCCAACGGTTCATACCAAAGTTTTAAGCAAAAATATTGTGCAATGTGTAGCAGTAATGTTCTGCTAAAACCACATCAGATTTTAGCTTAATTAGTGGCTGAGGTAAAGCCATTTTTGTGTTTCCTGAGGTCAGTTTTCTATAATGGCTATCCTAAACTGGGTTGACTCTAAAAGGTAATCAGTTGGATATGTACACCCAGTGATTATTTTCTGAAAGTTTATTCAAAATCCATACAGTGTTCATAAAATAGTTAATGGCGAAATAAATTAAAATATTAAAAAACAGATGTCATGCGATCAGTTAGCTCTTGGAGTAAAGGTTTTTGCAACTAACAGGGGAGAAAAATCCTCATAAAAACATATGAATGAACCTACCTGCACCACCAGCCTAGGAAGGCCACATGTCAACATGCCTGAGCTGAAGTACCATGTCTGGGTAGTACTGCGCCGAGAGTCTGGCCTCCGAAGCATCAAGGGCTCAAAACTGAGAGATACCAATATGTGGTCAAAGAAAAGCACTTCTTGCGCATAGTCTACAGCCCAATTCCAAATAAAAAAGCTTTGGGACGTTGTGTAAAATGCACATTAAAAACAGAATGCATGATTTGCAAACCACAAAACTCCAGATTATATTCACAATGACACACAGAAAACACATCACATGTTTAAAATAAGAAATTGTACCATTTATAAGAAAAAAAAGGGTAGTTTCAAATTTGATGGGAGCACCACATCTCAAAAAAGTTAGGACAGGGGCAACAAGAGGCTGTAAGACTAAGTGGCATAAACAGCAAACAGCTGGAGGAGCATTTTGGAACTAATTAGGTTAATTGAGAACAGATCAGTAAAATGGCTGGGTATAAAAAAAAGCATTTTGGAGTGGCTAAATCTATCAGAAATAAAGATGTAGGGAATGTGAATAAAATATGAATTTATAACATTTGCAAATCATTGCATTCTGTTTTATTTACATTTTAAACAACATGACAACTTTTTGAAAATTAGGGTTGTAATTATTACAATTTTATTTTCTTTAAGTTTATAATGAAGTTTCCCCAAATGTTTGTAAATGATTGAGACATCTGTTGTGATGAGTTTAAAACCAAGACACAGCAGCACAGAACAAACCTGTTGTCACTGACAGCTGCTAACCCAGCAATGTCTAGCACCAAGGATGAGTCCAGAGGTCGTGGCTGTGATGGCTTACTCTGGGGTGGAGATGAACCTTCGTGACAAAGCATGCCAGTCCCAGTCATCCTCCACAGCTGGGAGCGCTTGCCTGGCTCCTGTGCAAAAAGGAGTATGTATGCTGTTACACAATCATCAGAAATAACAATCCCATCAGCTGGTTTTTAATCACTTCTGTAATAAAGAATTCTTGTTATATATATATTTTTTGACATCTAATAAATCTTGAACATTGTTGATGTTAGTGTAACAATTTTTTTTTAACTTTCAAAACAACAGTAATTTTGGGAAACCTTTGCCAGCCTAACTACTTCATTACATTTGTTTTTGTCACCTTTTTTCTGAGGATGACT
Organism: Kryptolebias brasiliensis; assembly: GCA_028566095.1. NCBI lineage: Eukaryota > Metazoa > Chordata > Actinopteri > Cyprinodontiformes > Rivulidae > Kryptolebias > Kryptolebias brasiliensis. The sequence continues at coordinate 787,583 of JAOXNZ010000210.1, forward strand.
CTTTGAGTTTTGGGGTCTACATCCAGAACCAGCTCAGCACAGCTGACCAGGTGTTGTCTTCCAACAGGTCTCCTCTCATTTTTTCTGCATATACAGGATAAGGCCATTAACTTTGTGACTAACCTTGCCAAAAAAAAAAAAAACTGTGTAATAATCCGTTATTTTGAGTCAAGCGGTCATTGGTTTATACTGTAAAAAGGTGTGTCTGGCTGCGATGTAGATGAAATTCTCGTAGTAGAGTTTGTTGTACTCCCTGAAGAAATTCATGTCAGCTGTGACCTCGGAAGATCCTGCTCCCTTCACAGTGAGTGTGAGGTATGGAGGCAGGGTAGGCTCATCACAGGCGTAGTCTAGTGCTGACATAGACTTAACCTCAGTATGAAGCCGAATATCAGCCACACCATGCTGCCAGAACTGGATAGGTACCTGAAAGAATTCAAACAATCACATCTATCTGATCAATTCTAGTCAATCGATTATTCCCATTTAGCATTTGTGTACCATGATTGAATGTCAATATGTGACATTTTGTGTCTCTATCCTGTGTTTTTTTTCTCTGTGTATCTTTCTGTAGAGATCAATGCCTGCAATGCTTCATCTTTCTGTTTTGTGTTTACTGAAAAGAAAAACCTGTCCAGTCTATATTGATATGATCGTCTTTTTTTTTTTGTTTACCAAATCTTTCAGAGATTCACCTCAGAGTTGTTATCAATGCGGAGTGGTGGAGGCAGCTGGTCAGTGTCGGTAAAGGAAATCTGGTAGGTGGCTCCCTTCAGGGTGATCTCTGTCCGCAGGAAGAAACAGTTGCCCAGCGTGTCTCTGAACAAGAATCCAATAAAAATCTTTAATATTGCTCAAACTACAGGTTTTAGAAAAAAACAACAAAATGTAAAGTAAGAAATTGGAGAAGTTTGAGTACCCCTATGACCCTGGGGACTACATTATCTAGGGCGAGAAGTTGAGCAATACCAACTAGATATAGTTGGGCTCATCTCCGCAGATAGCTCGGGCTCTGGGATCTATGTACATTTTACAAGTGGAAGACCCCAAAGGCAGTGTTTAAAAAATTTCATCTGGGAGCAGGGTTTTATTACTTTGTGTGGTTATTTTCTGAAATTTATTGTATTTTTTATAAATAATGTATATTGGGGGGAAAAAATTAAGATTTCTAACCAAACTTTGTACATCCACACCACTAAGACACCAGCCACAATGTAGATGGTCAATTTGTGAAAGAGTCAAAGAAAAAAGAAAACAAAACTAGATATGACTTAAATATACGACAGCCATGTTCCAGTAAATTCTCTAAACAACACACTGATTTCTAAAGAAAATCATAAGGTAAATTACATTTGTTGGATTCACCTCATATTGATATGGAAGGATTTTGGTTTGTTGACCTCAAAACCTCCTGACCATGTACAGTTGGGGGTGTCCATGAGGCGCACACAGAGAAGCTGGTCATAATCATTGCGGGGCCAGTGAAAGACAACACTGGATCCTGGCAAGGTGGAAATGTACCCCTCTGGGTTGGACGTACCCTACAACACATGGAAATAAAAATGACAGAAAATCTATTTATCATCTATATAATGACTTAACATATAATGACTTCCCATTTATTTCAGGACACTGATGCAAGACATTCTTTTGTACTTCTTGGGAAGCTATGCGCAGGTGTCCTAATTTTCATATTTATTTATAAAAGTAAAGGATTAGGAACTTAAAATTATTTTAATAAACAAAAGTAAAAAAGCATTTGTTTTGTGTTTGCTTATTAGTTAACACAGTAAATTGTTGTCAGAAAGTTCGTCAGAAATGTGACCTGAATTTTGTGAAAATTAGGTTTTTTTTTGTCAAGTTTACTTATAGTTATTAAAATTAAAATAGGAAGAAAATTCTTCTATAAATATCACATTTTTTTATTGTTGAAGCTTCATTGATATGTGTCCTCTAGTAGCCCTGGGGTAGTTCTGCTGTTAAATCATAACATACAAACAATAATTTTGTAATGAGACCAACAAGTGTCTGTACATAAAAAAAGTACTTTTTACACATATAGAACATGTAGCAATAAGCTACAATAAATTTCACTGCAGCTAAAATGGTCTGGTGTGTCTGTGTGTTTACAGTTACATAAATGCAAATAACACAGATTTGTAACAAACATGCCTTAGAAGGGAAAATGTGTCCTAATTTAACAATGCTGATGTTTACTCACAAAAAAACCATAAGCAGTAAGTTTTGGATTTTTAAAAAGGTACACTTTTGCACCCACACTAATCAAATATATTTTATTAGGGTTTTCTTCAATTCACCACCTTGTAGGCTATGACAAACATCCTATTTAAAATCTTGCCTTATACACAGCTCCAGGTGGATGGTAGCCGTTTTTTTTAAAGGTCAAAAAGGTGAAACTGATGAGAGGGACAGGAGTTTTTTCTAGATTTTAATGCAGAGGGTTTAAATAAAACTGATATATGTAACTTAGAGAGGATCCACACTTGTTTTTAAAACACTTGTTTTGTTATGGATCAATTAATTTCAATATTTGTTGCTTTTTGAGAGAGAAGCTTGTGCAAAATCTGATTTAGAAGCACAAGAGTCACTGTATTAACAACCTACTCCTCACCAAAAGAATGACAAGCAGAGCATCCTGTGGCTGTATCTTACCTTTCCTCGTGCAAACTCTCTCTGAGCAAAGGCCAGTTTATGTGTGGAGCAGTTATCAAGCAAGTAGCGAGGGGCAAACGTCACTATGTGAGTGTCTCTGTAGTTTCCCTTTCCTTTGCGCACGCTGATGCCTGTGGTGATGAATTCAGAAATATTAATGCCATGTTTCTAATCCCTTGGTCATGTATATCACATGCTGCATAGGGCTGTAGCTATTGTGAAACTGATTTTCATCAGTAAATAAAATAACTAGTGAAATAAAAATGTCTCTCAGTTAGGTATACATAAAAGGGACAGCATCCACACAGTATTTTTATCAAAGAAAATAAAAACTCATCAAATGCAACAGAGGGCATGGATGAAACTCAAGTTCTCATCTAAATTTATCAACACTTTAAAATATTGAGTATAAACAAGAATTGCATTGTCATCCCATTTTTTTTCTTTTAATTTTTTCCACATCAAAAATACTCAAATGGATTTTGTGAAACAATTCGAAGAAGGATCATAACTAACATCAATTGCAAGCTTGTCTTAGAGACATAAAAACCTGGATGACTCTTAATTTTCTGCTTTTAAACTCAGACAAGACAGAGGTAGTGGTTTTTGGACCTG
>JAOXNZ010000210.1:1007714-1019479 GCA_028566095.1 Kryptolebias brasiliensis
CACCAGTTCTGTCAGGAGGAATGGGCCAAAATTCCTGCCAACTATTGTGAGAAGCTTGTGGAAGAATATCCAAAACGTTTGACCCAAGTCATACAGTTGAAGGGCAATGGTACCAAATACTAATGAAGTGTATTTAAACTTTTGACTTTGAAGAAAGTAATAAAAATTACCTAAATCACCAAGACTGTGCTTACTGGGGGACAGAGGCGAGGTGCCACAGTTGAATAAAGCAGCTTTCAGAGTGTTAAATACCAGACTTGTGACTTGTGCTTGTCTTATTTTAATGTTATGGAAAGAACTTCGAACTCTATCCCTCAAAATGTGGAGAGAAAGACTGATTGAAAATGCAGCATGTGAGAAGATACTTGGAAGATTGAACGGCAGAAATGGGATCATAACTGAACAATGGGACAGTCTTCGTTCGTATATGTCTACAATATTGTAACTGTTTTTTCTTTTAATGTTTTAAAAATTCAATAAAATTTTTAATTACAAAACAAAACAATGGAGTCATATTTCTGTGTAATTAGTCAACTTTCAGTACTATGTAGTTTGATTCTGTCAACTGAAAGTTTGTGTGGCATCCACATATTCTCACGGCAGGCAGGTTTCACGCAACATTCATTTTGATTCATCCTAATGTCTGTGTCGAAAATGGCATATGCAACTTTTTTGTGTGTACTCACTATTCATAGACGAGGTTTCTGGTGTGTTTGCGTCAAGCTCGGGTCTTCTACCAGATGTCTGGGAGCTTGAGGGTTCTGCTTAGTATCTTATCTGTTCCTAGGACTGCACTCTTCTGGACAGAGATCTCTGAGGTTGTTCCTGGAATCTGTTGGAGACACTCTTCCAGTTTGGGGGTCACAGCACCAAGTGCTCCGATGACCACTGGTACCACTGAGGCCTTGACTCTCCACAACTTCTCTATTTCCTCTTTCAGCCCTTGGTGTTTTTAAAGCTTTTTTTTTTTGTTCCTTTTTCCTGACTGAGACTCTTGAGAATATACTGTATATCAAAATGAATTTATGCTGAAGCACAATTTTATCAGAAACATCTCACTCTTCAAATAGGTTGTCGTTTAAACTTCCCCCCAATGCTTTATTTTCTTTCATAAACATACAATAATTTTAGACTACAGCTGCATTCCAGCAAGGTTATAAAAATCAAATAAAATAAAGGTTTTATTACTGGCTAGAATATCTATGGATTTTTTGCAGATTCCCATTTTTTTTACATGGTTATTGGTATCAGTAAATAACATTAGTAGGGAGGATAATTTTCAGCTTCTTTTGAATTCTGCTAATGAAGGTATGAATTTTCCAATTACTCATATAAAGATGAAATTTACCCATTTCAAAAACAATGTTCCCCAAAAAACACTAGTGTTTTTTAAGAAGTTATCAGAAACAGAAAATGCTATAAACTGACTATAGATTAATGTCCATTTTTAAACTCAACCAGTCATGATCTTTCTTCCAGAACTGTTATTACAAACAATTAAAACCATGTGGACAGATGGAAACAGGCGTTTAAACCTTACAAAGATCATTTCATTAAAGGTGTAGTATTCTTTGAAGAAATGCAGATTGCCCACTGTTTTTAGACTAAGATCATCTTATGTTAAGAAATGACTGAGTTATAGCCAGTTTTGTGTTGTCTAATGTTAATGACCTGTGGCAGCCATCTTGCATTGAACTGAGTCCATGTTAGTGATTACGTTGAGAGTTTCAACAAAACCTGTCCAGTGGTTCAAGACATATTTTGCTAACTGGCAAATTGGGTTGACTTCTAGTTAATGTTAAAGTTTTAGGCCAAAATCTTGTACAATGTGTAGCAGTTGTGTTATGAACTACTCAGCTTCAGCCACACCACATTTGAGCTCCCTTTCTGTAAAACTGATTGAGTGATAGCACTTTGAATGTTTTCTAAAATTAGTTGGCAGTGGCAGCCATTTTGAATTGGCATGGCTCCCTAAAGGTAATCATTTTTAGAGGTTCATCTGACGATTCTTTCCCAAAACATTTAATTAAGATATGTCCGGTAGTTTATGAAATATTTTCCTAACAAAGTTGACTCCAATAGTTGTAAACATAATCTGTCAGTGCTCAGAATAACTTGGGAATCAGTCTCAGCTACTACCACACCAAATCTTAGGTCAGTATCTGTAAAAATTGTAACAGTTGGCTATGGCAGCCAATGGTGACTCCAAAATTAAACAGTCAACAAATGAGTTTAAAGGAAATTCGTCCAGTGGTCCATAAGATATGATAATAGACAGTCACATGCACTCACAAGCATAAATATTATAGCCCACCATTTGCCTTTTGGAGTCAGCTGATAACCCAAAGGTTAAGACTTTGTCCACATCAACTTTATTTCTTTATGCCTGTGGTTGTAATTTACCACAAATGTCAAACTTCAGAAATCAAGACACTGGACACCAAAAGTATTTTTTTTTACTAAAAGAATAAATTTTATTTCAGCACTGTAAGTCATTTCCCAACCAGTACAAACATGACTGCCATCTTTGTCTCTTCCTGAACCTTTCCTCCCCTCCCTCTGTGAGATCAGACCATCAACAGCCAGACAAATTAAAAACAAAAAACAAAACTTTCATTTTTTTCTCCTTTCCACAGACCCTCTGGTGCTTTCATAATGCTAACAATGACAAATTATACCAACCATAATTATAACAACAATAATGATGATAATATTTCTATAACAATTATATTATGGAAAGATTTGAACCCTTTTATGCTGCACAGGTAGATTTGGGTAGTTAGAAGTACTTATACATCAGGACACGCTGCTGAAAATGGGCCAAAATGACAGAAATTGGTTTGTAATGATCAGCGTGAATGGAACTGAGCCATGTGGGGAGGGGAAGGATATGGTAGTGGGGGAGTTGACTGGAGCTTGGGGAGGCTGTTGAGAGGAGGGGAGTGGCAGTGTAGAGAGAGACAGACAGACATAAGGGACCTTCAATTAACCCAGACATGATGTAGTGAGAGTTAACAGGTCAAACGGATCCAGTGGTTCTGTTTGACAGACAGTAATACTGCTTCACTTCTACAGGTTACATAATACACTTTGTTCTGGGACTTGGTTCTAATCACAGTCAAGCTCTTGGGAGCCTCTGCCTTTTCTGTATGCAGGCCAGTGTTAACTGAAAGAGAGTGGATTTTCCTTTCAACACCTGATTTCTGGGCTGTTGAATGTTCCTCCTAGTAGATCAGACCCCAGATTTTTGTTTTTAAGGGATGTAAAATTAAGGATTAGGCCAATTAATTCATCTAACAGTCATTACTGATTTGAAAACTGTTAATAGACTTTGAATTTATTGTTTCTACCAATTTCAAAGGCAAAAAACAGAATTTTAAGTCACGGTTATGAAAATAAAACTATGATTCACTATTGTTGAGGTCAGTTTTATAAAGAGCCTGAAAATAGAAATTCCAGCAGTCGAAGTTGATTCATTCCAATTTCTAAAACATTCTAATAAATTTAAATCATCAACCAAACCATCTAACTTTTTTTTCTGCTTATGTTCCATGGAAGGCTTCAGTAAGCTCAGATTTGTGTTTGAAGGATAATCCAGCCTTGGTGCCTGCTAGAATGAGGAGACTTGGAGAGAGCAGAACAATTAGATAAATGAAAAAATACATAAAGTGCCACAAACCCCAGAATGACCGAAGGCATTTCTATCAGTCCTTTCTGTTATTGTGTATATTTGCTGTAAGCACAGTGACTCACACAGCCTAAAATTCAGTGAGTAGACACATAGATTTACCCACGACAGCTTTTAAGTCTTGGCGCTGTATGTCCAAACCTGCCTCATACACTGGCTCACTTACAGCCCGTCTGTCTGCATCTCTGCGACTGCCACCGTTACCTCAGACTTGTCAAACAAATCACATGCTGCAATATAATAGCTGTATATAAAATCATACTCATCAGTAAACTCGTTACTTGGGGGTAGGAGGGTGGGGTAAATATTAATGTTGGGACGATTGTGGGTGGGTGAGGGTGTACTTTGGTTCTCAGATGTTCAAAAGACATGCTTTGCTGCTTTGTGCAAGGGCGCAGAGTTCAGCTTAGACTGATGAGATAAATCGTTATCAGGAATAATGTGAGAATCAAACATAGTGCAGACAATTTTCAATTCGGAAAAAAATGGGCAATATTTATTCATACAGAAAACCGGTGAAGTGGTCTAAAGGTGCCATTTAAAGTACAGATGAGAATGGCAATCGTTACAGTTCAAATCTCTAGGTTGGCTAAGCATGTTTCAGTACTAACTGAAGCGATGGTAGGTTAAGATTAGATGGAATAACATTAAAAATAGTAAGAAAACACGTTTGCACAATTGAATAAAACGGTTTTGATTTTTTTTTTTCTGACTTTTTTTTTTAAAATCACTCTGGCTAGATACATATAGAAACTGATTATCAACGTTAATATAACCTTTACTGTTAGTTGGGTTGATTAAGGGGCGGGGCAGCCCAGAGAAAAGAGAAGAAGAAAAAAACAGCCAATAAAAAACGGTCCTAAAGGGCTAATGGAGAGGCAGAGAAAGAAATAAGAGGAGAGGGACGTTTTTCTGTGTGTACTATATTTGTGTTCGTGTGTGGCTGCTTTTAATGAGCGTCAGTGAGTGTAGACTGTGTGCACTCTATAAGGGACCGAGGAGGGTGTGAGGGTAAAGAAAAGAAGTGAACAAAGAGGAAGGTGAGAGAAAACATTGTAACGGGGTAACTGATAGAACAACAAGTAGAAAAATCACTGATCAATACCTACTGAACTAAAACAGACAAGGACAAAGAGGGACACTACATCATGTGTTGTATTGAATTTCTTTTCCAAACTAGCTACTGTGTAACTCTGGATTTAACATTGATCTATCCGCATGTCTGTATCAGTGTGTTGAGTGCGTCTTGTGTATAAATGTTGTTTGCATGCCTGACACCTGAAGTGTCACCTTGTTTTTTAACCTTTATTGCAAACCTGACATTGTGGGATTTCTTAAGTCAGTAGAATATGTTACCAAATGATCTCTGATGAACTGACAACCACTTGACTGAACTTAAACTGCACAAAAATATATCACTTCAGCACAAAAGCAGAGAGAATGTTGCTGGTAACAAATACAACTGATATCTGTCTGAATGTTGTGTTTGAGTGTGTGTGTGTGTTTTTTTATGTTGGTGTGTTTTAACTGTCATCCAAGCAAGCGAATAGAGTGAGGGCATCATACGCCTGATCATGCTCTGGCTCGCCGCTGAAAAAGCCATCTTTTTTTTTTTTTGCCACAATATATTGTTGCAATCCATGTTATTTGAACTAATGTCAAAAATTGAAATAGTTGAGTATATGACTCCTAGTAATCCTAGACTTAGTATTTTGGCCAGTAGAGCTAAATTCTCTCGTCTAGTCTTGGTGTCAGTGTTTTACAGTCCTGTGTTAAACCCTGACGCTGTTACCGTACTCGTAACCCTATAAACACCTACTGCAATTGTATGCTTATTTCCTAACAACAACGGCTAACACGTTTGAACCTCTGGTTTCGTCCGGTGTAGGTGTAAGAGGTGGTGATGTGGTCCAGCCTCGCAATGACGAGCGTAGGCCTACACACACAGCAGTCAATGGTCAACGTGTCACTAACGGTTGAGTTCAACAAACAACGGGAAATATTTAAAGTGACTACATTAACACATACAGTGTCAGGGTTGGTGTTTTGCTTTCGAGACAGCATTTCAGAGGAGCTTTTTCTGTCAATTTTGTGGCACATGATAGAGCACAAGTCATCAACATAGTAAGAAAATAAGGTGCTTCTAGTGGACTTGCCTTTTTGTGTAAGCAGTCAATTTCAGCCTTTCTTAGAATGATTAGAGAGATTACAATGTTCACGGGCAGCATCTCTCAGGCATTATCTATCGCTTTACTGCTTTTAAATACGCAGCTGTGCTACCAGTATTACCTAAATTTCTCTTGTCAGATAGGACCCACTGCAGGTGGTGGTGGGGTGGCACAATTCATTGTCTACAAACATAAGTGCTCTAAAAACATGTCAATAATATCAGAAGTCTCAGGTTTGGAGTGGCACACTTCCCTGTCATGTGACACAACCCGTAGAGTCTCTGTTGAGTTTAAGGTAAGGACTTTAGTGCAGAAAGGCTGCTCTAAAGTGACACACCCAAAGCTCTGCACGGCAGCAGCTCTGGGTACTGGGTGAGCGGTTTAAAGTCTACCACCAGCAGAAGATGGAGCTGTGGGGCTTTGCTGTCGCATCCATTATCATGACGCGCTGCCACAGACAGCGAGCATAATTGACATACGCTTTGGAAAAAACATATTGAAAATCTGAAATGATTTCCAGGAGTCTTTGACTTGAACAACCAAGACCTCCTTTTAGCTTCATTATAAAGTTCTTAACCGAATGTGTGAGGCATTAACTCTGCCTGGCAGCAGTTGCTCAAAACTCCCACTTTTCACCTCCGTCTATTACTGGGCAGCATTATTTAGGTTTTTTTGGCCTTGAGTCAAGAAGGTGACTCATTTTTTTTTCCCCAATTTCTTTTTTACTTGGTAGAGGACTGTCCAGTGTGGTTGAACCTTTTTTTGTTAAACAAAGTGCTTCTTTGTTTAAAACCACTGTGTTCACATTCTGACTTCTCTCAAATAGATCTCTACCTTTAAATGTAGTTCTACATGTCATAAAGATTTACTCCGGAGCAGGGAAAATCCCTGGCAGAATGTTAATTCAACTGTATAGGGGATTCTTTAGATTCATCATATTTAAATACAACATTAAGTGCTTTTGCTGGGTTAATACAATCAAAGCTTTGGGACAAAAGGACAAAGGGGAAAGGACAATCTTGCATACTTCAGGGCTTAAGGTGCATAAATTTAAGGGGTTTCTTAGCACATCTAAGGACTAGGCTATGCTACATAGGTCAAAGTAAGATAGCACACTATAACCATGGTGGTGCAGAAGTGCTCCAGTGATAGGTAACCAATCAATCTATAAAGTGGGGATTTGCACTAGCACATATTCTAACACTGTGTCTGTGTATGGTAGGGTGAGGGTGGGGATGGGGGGTTCACTGCACAGAAGAATGGTACACCACTGTTGAAAACATTCCCACCCAGAGTCAAACTCTCAATTCACTTCAGACAAACCTTTCTATGGCCATGGCAACAAACCACATCAATCCAACACTGACCAAAGCAACCAGGCATAGCAACTGTAACCATAGAAACCACCTCCGATTAGCTTCGTTCTAAACATCAGTGCAGCGATTCAAACAATGGGACCATTTAAAAAAAAAAAACTAACAAAAAAACAAACCAAAACTTGAACTGTACAGATATCCCTGCTGAAGGGGCTAGAGGGCTCATTTAGGTGGTGGGCTGTGAAACGGGACAAAACTTTGAGCCTATTTCGCTCTGAGTGTGAGAAAGTGACATTTAGGATTCCTTTTTTTTCCCAAGGAGTGGGGCGCTTATGAACTCATGGAGAAAACTCTTCTTTATGAAACAATGTAAAACCACATGAGTAAAATAAGGGGAGCAACAGCTAACTGCTTCAGTCTATCAGATGGAGCAGGAAGTGAAGCGAGGAGATGTCTTGCTTCACTTCCTGCTCCATGTGATTTAGCTTGAAGTTAGCAGACAGGGTTAAAAAAAAGGGGGAAAGGCAGTTGAACACAAAAAACTCTCTGAGAGCAGTGCATCCCGGGAAGAATGCCATCACTCCTCCTTCTGTAGCGCTTCGTCTGACGGGCAGTTGTCAAGGCAACAGGGGGCCTCCACTTCCAACCCCTCTGATTGGTTGTCTCTGCTGGCTAAGGCACACGGGATTGGCTGGGCCAGAGGGGCCAGCTCCAGGGGCTGGTCAATGGCAGAGGCTGAGGAGCTGCCGTTCAGCTGCTGAGTTGTAATCTCTGGCGTGGAGCTCCCCTCCTCTGGGGGCTTCGAGGGACTGCTGGATGGGGGGGGGGGTGTCTGAAGGACAACACAGAACAGAACAAAACAGCAGAAAGTATGAAGAAACTGAATGAAACAGAGGGAACCGATAGTTGTGTCCGTGTCTAAGTTTCTTTTTTCATTTAGGAAAACACAGTACAACATTACACAACTTTATGTTCTGTTTTGGTGCACTGTTGGTGTCATACCTGTGTTCTGTTGGCAGCTACCTTTTTCCCTCCCTTTACTTTTGCTGGAATCTCCTTTCCTCTTCTATGAAGAAAAAAAAAGGAATTTTTTAAAGAGTTTTTCACATATTTGCTTGCACTTATACGCACTTAAATATCATTTCCAAACACACGAGTTGCTTTTAGCCTGAGTCTAATATGTTTTATGTAGGCTAATGAAAACTGAAAAAAATTTTAATACTAAATTTCAGGTCACAAATGGCTGTCCATAGACATTACGTCTGATGTGCCTAGACATTATCAATGTGTTTTATCCATGCATACTAACTAAAGCTAAGGACACACTACACAATTTTTAGAATTTTGAATGACAAATGAAATACTAGGGATCACACTACATTTGGGCGATAAGACAAATAATCATCCATCAATATTTTCTGTTTTGTTTTAGCTAGCTAACTTTTCCTTTCAAGAGTTGTAGAACACATCTGTCATTTTATTGCTCAGCAAAAGTCCACATGATTTGTTCAATTTAGAAACAACTTCTGAAAAAAACTGATCTTATAATAAAAAATTACAAGTGACAACACAGAGATTATTTTAGGAGAAACATTTGTTTTAGGAAAAATGACACGAGTCAATAGCAGTTGCGTGAGGAATCAAGGAAATACAGAAGGAACAATTGTAACTCTTTTGTTGATTAAAACAATTTCCTGGTATCATTTTAAGACTGACCAAGATCAAGTTTAAGTGCAAAGTTAATTATTACTGTGATGCGTTGTGTCAGCTGTTCCACAATCAACTACCAGCTGTTAAACACAGACTTTCTGACAAATTAAACAACTATACTTGTTTTATTAATATTTATCAGCGAGAGCTGTCTGTGGCAGTTTCCTCCTGCGTTTCTCATCTTTGTGATTTCTGGCTGTGCGCCATCAGGCTCTGCTGATGGAGAAACTTTTAAACCAACTTTTTATTGATTGGTGTTCATTCACTGTTATCCATACATTAAGGTTATGTCCAAAACAATAGTGGCTCAACCAGTTAGGATTCCAAACTGAACTTTCAATAAAGGTCTGCGGTGAGACCTTCCTCCCCTCCACCTACTCCTCTTCCATGCGAACTTGCTGTGCCGCAGTGCACCACGCTTGTCAGGAAAATAAGTTGTTAAAAGACATTTTTCCTGCAGGTTTCAGCTTTGAAAAATATTATGCGCTGTGACAATAATGCCATTGTGTTAGAAGTTGTCTAACCCGAACCTGAACTGGACTCCTGGTTCTGGTTCACAGGGATTCTATCATAGGAGACCTCTGTCTGTTCTTAAAGGAGTGCTGTCCCCTCACAGCAAGAGGGTTGCAGGATCACCTCCTGCCTGGGATTTTGAATGTTCTCCCCATGCTTGGGTTTTCTCCTCTGGTCACAGCAGAGATTGAATGAGTGTGTGAGAGCTGAGTGCACACAGAAAAGATTACTGTCTGCCTATATTATGATTTCTATTCAAAATTCAAAGTGCTTATGAAACTATCAGCCACAAATAAAAATACCCTCATACTGTTTAGGGACAGAAAATTCTCTTTTTCTCTTTCTTTTTCTGTCCAACAACCAAATGTTCATAAATGCCTGAATCAGACTCTAGTCTGAATAGGGCTGAGCATCAAGTCTCAAAAATCGATTTGAACTGGGACCAACATTCCAGTTCTCCCTAAATTGTTCAAATTTTTAATTTCAATTCCTAGTTTCGATACCCGGAAGAAGCAGCCGAAGAACAACAACGAAGAAGAATCCACAGGCAAGTGTGTGCGCAACCATTGACAGAGTGCAGCAGCAATCAAAAGTGTGATGCGCCGGCGTGTCCAGTCACATGACTGATTTAAATCGCTTCAGCGGGAAACATGCACCCTTCTCTGAGACTACCTTTCAAGTTGTGTCAAAAGTACAGATTTCAAACTATAGACCAATGTTTAAATTGTGCCAATAGGCTAGGTAAACCCACAATTATGAAAAAGAATTCACGCCACATTTTTTCCCTGAAAATCATCGTCATATTTGAGCGAGAGGCAGCAGCAAAGATGGAGAGTCTTTGGGCGAAAACACCTCGACAAACAATAACACACACACCCCTCTGACTGAGGCCCAAAGTTATTTGTCAAGCGCCAAAAAAATCTACCGAAAGAAGAAGCAAGAGGCGCAAAAGTTGAAGGAAGTTCAGCTGTGACAAAAAAACAAATAAACAAAAAAATAATCCTAAAAACAAACCAAAAAAAAAACTGTGCGGGAGTGAGTAATAAGTTTTGTGCTATTTAGTGTGTTTGGATTTTATAGTTAGGGTGTAGTGTAGTGTGTTTAGTGTTAAGTTTAGTCAGTTTTAGTGTGTTTGAGTCAAACCAATGAGGTGATTTTTGAACGTGGAGCTCCAGCCTCTGTTAGAGGTGGAGGACGGAGGCCTGAATCCGAGATGATGGAGTCAGAGCCTTGACAGACAGAAGGAGAAGCTCAAAGGCAGAGATGGAGAAAAAAAAAATAAATAATAATAATAAAAGAAATGACCAGTCAGGTTAGTGATAAGATTATATTGTGCAAAGGAGGGTGCACAACCAACATGATTCAACACCTCTGGATTTATTGTGTGGAAGTAATGGAGTTCCCCGTCTGTGAAGTGCTGCAGTCAGAATCAGATAAGTAAAACAATTAAATACATCTTATACAAACACTGAGGCAGCTAACAAGTTATACTCAATGTAAAATGATAAGTCAACTCAAATGCAAATACTCAGCTAACATTAGCCCAGGTATTTTTTCCATAGACAAACAACCTGAAATTGCTAACGTTAGAGAGATAGTTGACCAGGCTCTGCGAGGTGCTGCTCTGTTCACCATAGCGTCTAAAGAAAAGATGGTGTTACAAAATAAAGAGTGCTACAGAAAGGTTACAGCATATATTGAATCGGAATTGAGAATCATTGGGAACCGGAATCAAAACGACTACTTGGAATCAGAACCAGAATCGGTCAAATTCAAACGATGCCCAACCCTAAGTCTGAACATCAAGTTTCAGTTGTTTTTGCTACACAAACCCCCACGACCACAGCAGGACAGAAAGAGATGAACAAAATATTTCTTCACTGCAGCTCCAAGTCCTTACAAAATGGAGACCATCCTAAAACCTGTATAAGCATCTCATTATATCAGAGAAGAATAATGTTGCAGATGGTTAACCCTCTGGAGTCGACGGACGCGCCGGTGCGTCCAAGTCACATGACCGATTTAAATCGCTCTAGCGGTAAAGATTCGCCCTCTCAGAGACCGTTTTAATTTGTCTCAAAAGTCCAGACTTCAGGCTTTACACCAGTTTTTAAATTGTCTCGATAGGCTAAAGAAAACCAGAGTTATGATAAATAATTCAGGACACATTTTTTTTCTGAAAACTATCGTCATATTTGAAGCGTTAGAGCGAGAGGCGGCAGCGAAGCTGGCGAGTCTCCAGGAGAAAACTCACCCATCCTCCGTCCGATCTAACCCCCAACCGGGCCGAATGAAAAAACACATCCCAATCTCCTATCTGACTGAAGCTCAACGTTATCTGTCAAGCGACAAAAAATCTACAGGAAGAAG
>JAOXNZ010000210.1:1252174-1264519 GCA_028566095.1 Kryptolebias brasiliensis
GATGCAGTGTGGCTTCATTTCCCCACTTCACCATCTGTGTCACCAGTTTCCCCTGTCTCTAAAACAAGCGTATATGGCAGCATGGCTCAGAGTTTGCATGAGGGAGTGCACATTTTCCATTCAAGTTTGTTTTAAAGATCACGAAATTTGCGTGGGAAGTGACATACGCAAGTTTCAGGCCCCGTTTTGTGCGTACGCCAGTTTTATAAATGAGACCCCAGGATATTGATGTGTGAGTGGACAACTGTGACTTGTAGAGTAAAACTGCTATGAGTGGTCAATAAAACTAGAAAAGCTCTAATCTAAATGCATTCCATTTATCATTTGAATTGAAAGCTTTGTTTTTTGGCTCAGGTTCTTCTTCACCACAGCAGACTGGAGCAACCCCTTCATTACTGCAGATGAGGCCCCAATCTATTGATCCATGTCCTGCTCATTTTTAGCAACACTAATGAATCAGACTCTCAGATACCCTAACTTTTCCACTTTGGGCAGACTCACCCCCAAAGGAGCATCATCCACAAAAAGCAGAGATGGGACCATGACTTTCCTAAACCTGACACCCTCCTCTCCATGACTGCACTTTGAGATTCTATCCATGAACACCACAACAGGACTGGGGACAAGAGGGGTGGAGTCCAATCTGCACCAGGAACAAGCCCAACTTTGTGCTGAAAATTTGAAGCCATCACTTTCAGGGGCGGTCCTAGCGTGTTCGGCACCCTGGGCGTATAACAATCAGGGTCAAACACTCATGACCCCCTCAGCAACTTTGCAAATATCTATCTGGTCCATATCCACAACCTGGGCAAAAGCCACACAGCTCCTCCTGTATTTGAGATTCAACAATCGATAGGAGCCTCTCTTTCAACACTTTTAAGTATACTTTCCTGGGGAGGCTGAGAACTGGTCCTCTTTTTTTTTTTTTTTTTTTAAAAAAAGGGGCTAAGTGTTGTCCTGGTTCTCTGTACTCTCATCTACTCTCCCTCCATTGTTACAGCAGCACCCTCTGGTGAGAAAAAGCAACAACTGCAACAGAACAAAGCAACAATCCATTCTCTGTGTAAACCAATAAACAGAACACCCATCTCTTGCACATTAACAGCTGGAGAGACATCAGTTCCCCTGTAGAGAAAAGCATGTACAGAAAATGAATGGCTGATGGATGGATAGAAAAGACCTTAAGACTACAGCATAAAACCATCACGTGAAAGAAGAGTTTTATCTGCATCCTGGAGAGTATGCTCCATCTAGAGGGTGTACTTAACTCACTACCCACAAAAAAAAGTTTTCAAATCTGCCAAATTTTAGTTTCTCCCTATTATATCACACCTTCTATTTGCCAGAAATGAGGGCTCTGTTAGATGATGTACTGAAAGATTTTAATAAAGCGTTTAACTTGCAGTCCTTTGAAAATGACTGATTAAAAAGTGTTAAAAGAGAACTTTTCCCAACCATTTTCAGACTCTTCATTTTTACAAGAGAGATAGAAAAAATACCTGAGAGAGCAGCCTTATTGGGCCATAATCACAAACAGATTATGTGAGCACAAAGAGCTGTCAGGGAGCGGGCTGCTGACACGTCATGATAGTGTAATGAATATGATAATATCACATGACGTGCTCCACAAACAATGAACTGTTTATTTAAACCTTAAGCACATGAACAACTGATAAATGTACATAAACATTTTGAGATTTGGAATCTGTTTCAAAATTCTAATGAATTATGAACATGAACTTTTTCTTTAATTTGAGTGAAGTGTGAACTTTCATAACACAGTCAAGAACCCTCAAATGGAAAAAAACAAAACAAGGAGATAATCATCTTCAGCCCAAATACCACATGATCAATCCACAGAGAGAAATTTGATGATTCTCAAATGGAAATCCTGATAAAGTTAAGTTAAAATACCTTTCACAGGCGGTAATTCCATTTACTCTGGCACATTACTCTCTGTATATATTACACAATAGCTGAGATTTCTCTGCTGTTTATTTGTCAAGTGTCATTTCACATTTATTTACAAAATGTATCATGAGTAACAAAACAAGTCCTACATTTTCAAATCATCAGCAGTGGAAGAATAAA
Source organism: Kryptolebias brasiliensis (assembly GCA_028566095.1). Taxonomy (NCBI): domain Eukaryota; kingdom Metazoa; phylum Chordata; class Actinopteri; order Cyprinodontiformes; family Rivulidae; genus Kryptolebias; species Kryptolebias brasiliensis. The sequence continues at coordinate 1,254,266 of JAOXNZ010000210.1, forward strand.
CACACCACCAGTAAGAGTGGGTCTTATGAATTCAATCAGGGACACAGCGGTAGAAAACAGATGAATGAAATCTAACTAATTAGATTAGATTACTGGCAGTGTTTGGATAACCAAATTTATTTAAATTAAGTAAGAATCGCTTCTGCTGAAAACAAGGAATGGTAGAATATGTTAAAATATAGAAAGGACAAAAATAAACCAACAGAAAAATAAGTCTTATTAAAGAAAGTGTCAGTGTACGGTAATAAAACACTACAGTTGAATAAAACAGCCTCTGAGTAAAACTACCAATCTGAACTTTGGAAAATTAAATCAGGTGAACCAGTTTGACAGTAAAGTTCAGTTCTCACTGGGAGGAACTGCTTACTGGTATTAAAAATCAGCTTCTTCTCTGTAGTTTAGAGCTGAAGATTAGTATCAGAGTTAATAAAGACGAAACAGGTTAAACTTAATGGGCATGTGAATAAAATTCCCCTTCTGAAATGAAATCATCACTACTCAGAGTAACACCAGTATGCATCACTAATGTTTTAGTTAACTTGAGATTTCCTTGCATGCGATGCTTCGGGGTGCTGATCCAATGAGATTAGCTCTGTAGCAGTTTTTGGCTTTACTTGAAGTTCTTCAGCTCCTTTCAAGCTCACGTCAGATGATCCAATCACACATCAGCCTTTCCTTGAAGGGGGAAGCAACAGTGTTACTCCTGTCTGTACAACACATCTACGACACACCATCACTGGTCCCCACTCGTGGACTCTCTCCACCTGTTACCAGGTTACAGAGGAGTTTGCGGCGACCAGCCAGGTAGTCCTCCTCATCAACGTTAACCAGCAGTTTTATGGCCTCGTGGCCCACAGCTTGTTTCAGGGAATCTGTGATAAAGACCCCTTTAAGGGCTTCAAGCAGTGACCCGTTGATGTAGTCCCTCCAGAAGGCGTCCAGGTAGGTGAGCTCAGAGAACTTGATGTCACAGATGATGGAACCCAAGTCTCTGGACTTCAGGATGGTGTTAGCCTGATTGAAGCGCTCAAACTGTCGTTCCACAGGCTCCTGCTTGTTGGAGAAGACATTACCTTGAAGTGCAGACTCGTGCTGACAGTATTCTGCACGAACCCGAAGACGAATATCTAACAGAAGAGAGAAAAATAAAAAGAATTACCAGGAGTCAACCAAACCCATTACAGACCCCCTTTCACACTTGATGATGACCCTGCTAGACCGTGAAATAAAAACCAGTCAGAACATGGATTGGTCTTGGTGAGATCTTCAGGGGCATGTTAAGAAAACAGTGGGTTCCTCATTACATATTACAGAGTGTAATAATAGGCCTACAATGGTTTTGAGTATGCAGAAAACTTCTTTAGCAAGGTTATGGTAGATTATCATTGTAATGGCAGCATTCCCATGTTCACCATATTATTAAGACTTTTAAGCAGGACTGGCCATGCAGGTCTCATGGCAAGGTTACGGTTTGCATCACTCTCACACTGACCTGGCAGAATGCCAGGTAAATTACTGCAATGCTCTAAACACACACCTGCAAGACCAATCCATGCTTACCATGTGCCAATAAATAAAAGACACACCTGTTCTGATAATGGTCGGGCCTGCTGGATGAGCAAGAAAAAGGGTGTATATGACAAGATTTGGCACAAAAAAATGATTTTATTTGTTGTTATACATCATCTACACAGCTCTTATTCTGAGGTTTTAATCTGAATTCTCAACTCATATTTCTCCAATTTAAGTTTCTCTCCATTGGCTCCCTGTAAAATTCAGAATAGAATTTAAAATCTTACTTGACTTCTAACACACAAATCTCTCAACAACCAAGCTCCATCTTATATTAAAGATCTTATTGTTCCATATTTTTAACAGAGCACTTCACTCTCAGACTGCAGGTTTACTTGTGGTTCCTAGAGTTTCTAAAAGTAGAACAGGAGGCAGAGCTTTCAGTTCTCAGGCTCCTCTCTTTTGGAACCAACTTCCAGTGTCTGTCCGTGAGGCTGACACCCTGTCTATTTTTAAGACTAGGCTTAAGACTTTCCTTTTTGATAAATCCTATAGTTAGGGTTGTCTTAGGTTTCCTGAGTTATCCCTTAGTTATGCTGCTATAGGCTTAGACTGCTGGAGGACAAATTGACCACATTTCCTCACTCTGCTGCTGTCTTTACTTGCTCTACTCTCCATGTTTGTACTTGGAATTACTGCTGTCATTAATCTGTTATTCTTTTTATAGAAAGTACACCTGGACCAATCCTTCTGTGTTTGTGTTCTCAAACTCCAGCCAGTCAAAGCAGATGGCTGCCTATTAAAGGTTCCTTTTCACGGTCACCAACATGCTGCTCAGGTTGGGGAATTGCGCCAGAGTGAAGATTTGATACAATCTGCTGGCTTCCTTGGATCAAACACTTTTCACTAATTGCCATTTTATAATGTACTGAATATGATTGTACTGTATTATAAGGCTCTTTCATAAAACATTTCAGCCAAATGGCTGCTCTGTTGATGTGGAGTGCAATGTGTTAAATGTGTGACGGACAACTTCCTTATATTGTTTTCAAAACATGACAAATCAAGTCAGTTTAGCGATTCTCTTTATGGGAAACTACTTTTTTAAACTAAGTACAAAATTGCTGTGCGTCACCATCAATCTTCCCTCGATAATAAATCTGTTTGTTGTTGTTTATTCCTGCAACCAGGTGGTCGCACAGACCATGTGTCATCACTTCGTCACATTACTTAGCTGCAAAGCTGGCTTACCTTTTCACATATTGACTGTTACGGCTTTGTTACTACCTTGATTCATTGCACAAAGACGCATCGGGGTGGGTTTGTATCGACCCCCCTCGCCACCTCGGTCCATTCAGAAATCCCACCGAGACGGCCAGAAGGCATCTAAGTCCCGGCTTGAGGCGTTTTGTGAAAGAGCCTATAATTGGAATGAACTGACTGTAAATGGATATGAATCAAACTCAAATTAACTTTGTTTTGTTGTATAGTGCCCTCAGATGACTTTTATTGTGAATTGGAAATATATAACCCTAATCCTATATCTTAAAGGATATTATGTGAGTATTATATTATACCTGCTAGTTTAGATCCTCCCACTAACAAATGGGTCTCTGCTTCTAGGAGAACTATTGTCTGTAGTTCTCCCAAAACAGAAAACAACAGCAATATCAAAAAGTCTGCTTCTTTTTACCACAGGTTTGCTTCTCTTTGCAGTCAGCTGAGGAGTGACTTCGAGTCCTCTTGCGGTGTGATGCAGGAGGAGCGGGTTTTGTTCGGGGAGAACTAACACGTGGTCCTGATGAGGAGCAACAAAGGACGGGGTGTGGACCTAAAGAGAAGAATTCAAGTTCCAAAGTGATGTACAGAAACATTAACATGTAGGTGGTAATATAATATGTGAACCATGCTGGCAAAATGAGTCACAATGAAGAATTGTTCAATACTGAGTTATTAAGTTTTTAAAACTCTCCATCCCAAAAGCTTCAAAACGATACATATTTTGTTGAATTTTGTCAATTTATCCTCTGGCCAGGCAACAAACTAGTTTTGCTTAAGAGAGGTTCAAAAACTCGATTATTATTGGTCTAGAATGATGTCATCAGGATTTCCAGCCCTATATTTAAAAAGGGCAATGCGTAAGACTCACAATGACGCCAAACATTATGTGAATAGATTTCTCAGCACTACAGCAACTGGCAGAGAAAAATGGTCAATTTCAGAAGAAATTATAAGGGTTATAAAATTAACCTATTATTTTGAAGACATACCTGTTACAAAGTTTTGATTTAAAGGTAGATTAGGAAGATCATATGCTATTTCACTGGGGTTGCTAGATGGTCTTTATGGAGTTATTTTTATACAAATCTTGATTATGGCAAAAACCTATATTTTCACTTTTTTTACACTGCAGCTGTCCTCATTTCAACTCATTTTGCCCACAAAGGTCACATATGATAGATAATAACAGATTTGTGTTTGCGTGAGGAGTTCATCCTTCAACAGTCAGCTCCAGCCAACAGACATTTGTTGATTGGAAATGGTTATTTTTTCAGCATCTAAACCAGATTTTCACACAACTCTACACTGATAAATATTACAGAACATATCACCATAAATGCTCTTCACTGTAACATCAACAAACAGACCCACCTGTTCTCCTGTGAGGTTCAGGAGTCTTAGACTGCTTGGTTCCTCTTGGTGAAACGTAGCGCACAGATGTGTCTTCAAGGAACTTGTCAACAGGATCTGGACAAACTGAAATCAACAGCTAAGTTAGAAAGGCTAATAACCTTTAAACTAAACAGACCTTGTTTCACAAGATACCAACACACTTTAAGAACACCTTGCACACAATTAAACTATGATGCCTCCATCAAAATTAAAAAACTGCCAGGCAGCAAACATGATAAACACTCTTTCAGCAACTCAGTAGTAAAATGCATTTTCTAGATTAGAAACAATAAATCATAAGCTAACTTTACAAAAGTGAAATTTATGAAAATTTGGATTGTTGGCATATTGAGATAATGATTTTATCTTTTTCTACTCATGTATCTTTATTGTATCAGATCATTAGCAGCATGTATCAAGTTATGCATCATATCTGTTTTGTGCCCACATATTTTTTTATTGCATCGTATCAATGGCAGTGGATCAAAATTATTGTCTAAGGCCATGTGGTTTACATAAGACTGTGCAGTTGCAGGCTGGCCCAGCTGTTTGGTTCCACTTCTGGGATTGGCTGCGTTCTCCTGAATCCTCTCAGTGGTCATTCCTCTGCATTCTGGTTGGACTGTTCATCTTCTGCTTCTCCAAACACAGAAGAGGGCCACCTATTTAAGTCCAACTCCCCTGTCAGTGGGCACAGCTGTGATTTAATCTGAGCAGCTCACCTCTTTGTTTGGGTGTCTTGTTAGGATCTTTGAACTTAGCTTGATAGATGCTGTTTGGTCTTTCAAACTGGTTTGTTGCCAAGTCTAGTTAGTAATGGTGACCAAGTGTTTAGTTTGAGGCTGTCTTGTTGTGATGACTTCTAAAACAACTTTTAGACGTTTTTGGAGGCAGGCCCAGAAGTCTTACTAGTAGTACCTTTTTTTGTTTTGGTTAACAGCTGAAAGTTTTTCTTTTTGATAACTTGTTTCTTTTAAACGTATCAGTAGTGTATTTCCTTCCTACTTTGTAGTTTGTTATTTAAGGTTATGTAAATTTCTTACAAAGAGTTTTTGGTTAAACACTTCTTAAACTTTAATTGTTGGCTGGATTATTTGTATTTTTACAAGACTGCTTTTGTTTGACTTTCCTTATGTAGCCAAGTGTGAATATTGAATAGTACTGGCAATGGTACCCTCCTTTTGTTCTCTGTTGTTAAACACAAAAAGACTAAACACTAAATATATTTTTCTTTTTCAAACCAGTTACATCTGATTTAATGTTACTTCCCCATATTCCTGGCTTAGTCTGCTTGTAACAGTATTGTATTGGTTCTACCAGATTGCATTTCTTTAAATAATCATATCGCTGGCTGTGTGCACTGAGATGTATATCATATTAGGGTTTTTTGCTCATGTATCTTTAATAAATCAGACCATAGCGTATTTCAACACATATCTTTTTTTTTGCTCATGTCTCTTTAATGAATTGGATTGTTGGCAGTGTATCGAGATGCATATCGTATCGGCCACAGACCAGAGATATACAACCCTAAAGCTGTTGTCATACTCCACGAGAAGTCACAACATCACATCAGCTCTCATTCTTGTAGTTTTGTAACGAAAATTGCAATAATTTTGTTCTTGTAGCAGCTCCAGCCAACCAGTTCTTGGTTGTGGTGCAAGCAAGGAATATGAACAGTTTTGAAGAGGAATTGGCCAAGTTAGTTCGAAAATATGTACATCTGTACAACTCTTCCAGGAAAATGTATAAAGATTGTCAAATGGCAAAAAAAAATGTGGAATGAGATAGCACAGACATTTTGCTCGGAGGAGTCCATCTGCCGAAAAGTGTGACGCTCTCTTTGTGACAGATTGGTGAAGGTTAAACGTAGGAAGCAGGGACGGAGTGGCAACCCCAGTGGGAAGAAACTTGTGTCAGTAGTGTGGTGTCTCTGTACACCACACTACAATGGCTGGATGTCCATGTGAAGCAGTGAGACGAGCACCAACATGACGACCGGTGTTTCACAACTTGAGGTAAGCAACGGGGCCCACCAGAAAATGTGCTTACGTGAAGAGAGACAGAGACGCGTTGATGCTACTGTGACCATAATGATAATAAGAATAATGTAATAATCAATTAATGTAAATTTAAACTTTATGTGACTTTAAACACTGAATGTTGTTTCTACTGAGAAATCTGTCAGAGCTCATTTGTTTTTCAATACTCCCTTGTTATAATGAATAAAACTGCAGTAAAATATAAACACATGGGCAATCCTGGTTTAGATGACAGACAGTGGAAATATAGATGATAGTGGGTCAATCAAACCTTAATTTCTGGTATGACAAGCTTTACTCACCAGCCTGCCGTTTTTTCAGAGTGACATAAGGCAAGAGGTCGTGGCGAGTGATTATTCTCAGAAGCTGGAGAACATGTCGGAAGTTGGTCTCATCACAGCGGCCTTGACGTTCCAGAGCGAGTAAGAAGTCTCTTCCACTCCTAATGCCTCCACGCTCATACTCATCGATTACATCAACAAATAAGAAGGACAGCACCCTGACATCCCTGTGTGTTAGGTGGGCACCAACGATGTCAAACATACGATGAAGTGAGTACAGACCATGGGAGTTCAACGCTTCTTCTTCAGGCCATGGATCAAAGCCGCCATCACTTCTGGAGAAGTCATTGGAGTGAGTAGAAATGTTCCTAAGGGACCCCTCCCCACCAGTGGTGGCAACACGGGGACACCCTGGCCTAGGTATCATTGCTCTGGGTCCTACAAGTCCAGAATTTGCACCACTCTGATCCGAGTCCACCCCAACAGGCTGAAACTGAAGGTGATCCTGCTGAGCAGATGGGTTCTGAGCAAGACGAGAAGAAATATCAGCACTCCGGAGCTGGGCTTGTTGTGACGTCATCTTAGGGGTCAAAGGTGACAAGGGGTGATTGACAGCAACTAGCTTCAGTTGTTCTACTCCAGCTGATGAGCTATGAATGGAGAGCACAAGGTCAGTAATCATATTTATTAACTGATGAAATGATGTAAAGCTAAAATAGCTGTTAAAAAAAGCAAACAGAAAGTAAACAAAACAATAACTATCTAAACTCATTCCTAAGTAGTTCAATAGAAGGCAACTGGACAACTTCTCTTGATTCTCGAAGACGTTTCACCTCTCAAGAACGAACCCTGGAAATGTTTTTTTCAATGTTAATTGTGGCGAATCAACAACAACAACAAAAAAAGCATTTACATGGATATGGCTGTGCTCATTGTATCTGCTGTAGTGTCCATGTCAGGCAAGGTTGCCATATAATACATCATCATTCATCATTTCCTGTTACTTTAAAATTATTGCATTTTAACTCAAACTATCATATGTGCTAAGTGAGGTGCACCTTCTCAGAGGGGGAAGGTTATAGGATTAGTTGTGTGTTGTGATTGGCGAACATGTGCACATAAAAAGAGGGGGACTTGACCCTAAAACTATGTTATAAAAATGGTAATTATCGTATATCTAGCAACACTGATACAAAGCTTTCAATGAGGCACGCATGCAGTTTGGAGTTACATCCAAAATGGTGAATACATGGACATTTGTTTGGACCAACAGTGGGGTTGGGTTTCTGCTACAGGGCTGTACAGTGCCACATATATGTTGCACGTGCTGTGAAAAAAAACTTCTGTGCGATAAGTTCATTTTCTACGTAGCACTCGTGCGACAGCTTTGGAAGCTGCTTGTTTTTTTCTACTATCCTCCTGACTACCAGTAGTTCAAATTTGTCTTCTGTGGAGGACATTTGTAAACCTGAATATCTCCCACGCATGCTACTGAATTAACTCCTTTTGCTGTCTACAGAGGACATTTAGAGCTTTTTAATGGTACCAAATGTGAAGGGGTGAGGCTAATTACCTTACAACGATTGGGGAATTTAAAATAAAATGTGATTGGACAATATTTTTTTTCCTGGTAGTCAGGAGGCTATAGAGAAGATGAAAAAGAGATCTGTGATCTCAAAGGGACTTGCCTGGTTAAATAAAGGTTAATAAAATGGAGAATGGCCACAATAGGTGAATCTAGGAAAAGTCAGACTTATTTATATAGCACTTTTCAGCAACAAGGCGGCTCAAAGTGCTTTACATCATAGAAACACAAAAATACAAAGTCATAAGACACACAGATTAGAAAAATAACAGGCTGGAAATAAATTCTGGAGATCACAATCACTAACTCTGGGCCCAGCTAATTCAGCAGCTAATTCAACTAAAGTCATAAAAATAACATCATAAAAACACACAGAGTAACTCTGGGCCCAGCTAATTCAGCTAATGTTTCAGCTAATTCAACTATGCTAATGCTAATTCAGCTATAATTTCAGCTATTTCAACAATGCTAATGCTAACTCAGCTATAGTTTTGTCTAATTCAACAATGCCAATGCTAATTCAGCTAAAGCTTCAGGTTATCTACCTATGCTAATGCTAATTCAGGAATACTATAGCAAATTCAACTATGTTTATTCTAATTCAGCTATGGTTTTAGCTAATTCAGATATGCTAATTCTAATTCATTTACAGTTTCAGAAAGAACACAGAGACGTGGAATGGTAGAGGAGTGGGGAGGGGGCATGGGGGTGTAGAGGGAGGGAAGGAAGGGAGGGAGGGGGCGGGGGTGTGCGTGTGTGGGGTGTAGAGGGAGAGAGGGAGGAATAGTGAGGGTACCAGCGAAGACGATGAGTTGAGGGGGAGGTGTCAATGAACACTGTCCCAGACAGCCCACCCAGCCATAGTCCTGATAAGTGATGGAGAGTTTATCAGCCGGCCTTGGAAAGGCAAAATCTGAATGTGATACGCGGTGTTGCCTATCAGCAGAGCTAAAATGGCAGCAAGGTATTTAGTAATGTTGTAGGTGACCAAGTTGATGCTGCTGATAATAGGTCTGAGTGGTGTTCCTTCCATCTGTATCTTGGGAAGACCATAAATGCACAGACTGGCCTCACCAGGGTATAATGTGTGATAGAATGGCCGATCAATCATATTATATCTTTCCAGCTTTTGTAAGTAGTCTGTGACTTTCCTCTTGTAGGTGCTTGTTAGGTCTCTCTTCCATGCCTCATCATCAGTAGCAGTATCACCTCATAATGTGTTTATTTTCCTGAGACAGATGTGTTCAGAACCATCATGCATCACATTATTAGGTGATACAACTACAGATGACAAGGCAGGAAAGTGACTTTATATGACCAACTGTTTACCAATGTCTCGCAATGAGAAGTTCTGGGTCAGTCAATCATCTGTTCCAAACATTGGTTGGAAACATGGGTTAACACAATTTGCTGAACAGCCCACTTTAAGAAACACTTGTTCATTACCAGGTGTTTTTGTACAGTGACATTTATTATGGAAGCCTGTTGTGGTTTAAAGAGTTACAGCAGGTTTTAAACCAGTGTTGTCTATGACAGAATAAACCAATAAACTCTCAGACATGATGAGTCTGTCTGTTCTTTTCTTTCCTTGGAACAAAAAAAAACAAAACAAAAAAAAACAATGGCAAATTTAGGTTAAGTAATGTAAGATCTATACTCGGCCACAAAATGGTAAGCCACGTAAAATCACAGAATGGGCTCAGTGGATGCTGAGGAGCAAAGTGCACAGAGGTCTCCAACGTTCTTGCAGAGTCAATAGCTACAGACCTCCAAATTTCATGTGGCCTTCAGATTAACTCAAGAACAGTGCATTCAGAGCTTCATGGAGTGGGTTTTCATGGCCGAGCAGTTGCATCCAAGCCTTACATCACCAAGAGGAATGCAAAGCGTCGGAAGCAGTGGTGTAAAGCACACTGCAGATGAACTCTAGAGCAGTGGAGATGTGTTCTCTGGAGTGACGAATTACACTTCTCTGTCAGGCAATGCTGGTGTAGATTCTCAGTCATCCAGGACAAACAACTGGACTTCAATTTTGTAGTTGAAGATGTTTCGCTTCTCATTCGAGGAGCTTTCTCAATTCAAAAATAGAGTATGGAGTTTGAGCTTTTAAAGCTGAGATACTACTTGGGATCAGGCCTAATGCTCCGTTATAGGCTTTTGA
>JAOXNZ010000210.1:1342441-1352475 GCA_028566095.1 Kryptolebias brasiliensis
CTCGTGTACAGTAGGTGGCGGTATGCACCTTAAAGTTGCTTGCGATCCGCCATAATAGAAAAGAAGAAGAAGAAGAAAGCAGCTGAAGTAATCGAAGTTTTCCCCGCTCAGAACCAGAAGGGGAACCAGCAGCAGAACGGGTCGGTATCTTTATGATCAATAATATCAACAGTATTAAGAGCAAAGAATAGTTCAGTTAGTTCGGTTCAGTTCATCTGCAGCTCAGCAAACAGCTGAAGACAGACTGAGTCCGATTTAACGGAACCGTTTTCCGCACCACCTGGTCATTGTGTTTTAGAGAGAAGTGTTTGTCTTGAGGTCGCTGTAAGTTTTATTGTTAGCGCTCGAAGACTGTGCGAGTGTTCATTTGTCTGTCTGTTAGCAAAATATCTCATGGACCACTGAACATATTTTAATTAAACTCGCAGAAAGTAATCGTTGGATGTACATCTACAACCGATTAAGTTTTAGAGTCATCCCAATTTAAGATGGCCGCCAGAGCCAAGAGACCTTTGAAAACACAACAAGGCTATAACTCAGTCAATTTTACAGATATTAAGCTACATGCTTTGAGCTCAATACATATGTGCAACATCTTTGCTTAAAACCTTGGCATTAACTGTTGGAGTCAACCCTGTCATATACCTCTAGATTTGTCACGCTGAAAGGTTTTTATTTTGGGTTTATGCGCATCTAGTACGACGCCAAATCTTAGATCAGTATCTGTCAAATTGACTTAGTTATAGTCATTTTTGTGTTTGAAAAGGTCAGCTGGCTGTGATGACCATCTTAAAGTGGTTGACTCCAGAAGTTAATCAGTTGTAGCAGTGCATCCAATGATTACTTTCTGAAAGTTTCATTAAAATCCTTCCAGAGGTTCTTGAGACATTTGCATGCAAACAGTCAGAGTAGCAAAAACATTTTAAAAACTGATCTTGCTCAGTCTGTTAGATTTCTGAGTATGTGTGAGGAATCACTCTACAGAAGAGAATTAGGGACACAGTGACACATAAAAAAATTTCCCCAGAATCTGACTTTTTTTTTTTTTACAGAATTCTGACATTAAAATCATTTACCCATTCACACAGAACTGTACATCTCTACAAAGCTAATGTGAATAAATCATTATTTACAGTCTAATCAGTGCTTTAGATCACATTCATACACCGGTGGGGCACATCAGAGACAGTGAGGGGTTCAGTGTCTTACCCAGGGACAATTTGACATGTGGCATACTGGTGGGATCGAACCTCCAGCCATCTCATTGGAGGACGACTGCTCTAACCACTCAGCCACAATCGCCCATTATAATTATAATTTAGTTAAGAGTTAAACTAGAAGTACTGTTAATCTAACAGAAGTATTTAGCTCAGTATTTGTTAAATTAGCTGAATTATAGCTATAATAATGTTTGCTAAGGTTGCTTAACTGGCAGCCATCTTGGTTCGGATTGACTCCAAATGTATTATAGAGGTTCAACAACAACAAAGTAACATCAGAATCAGTCACATTACCCATAATCTCTGTGAGGAGGCTCAGGTTCAATCAAGCTAACCAGCAAAAAGAAAGCCCAGCTTTATTTAACATGCTTTGCCTTATACCCCTCAGGTAAAAACTGTCTTTCATTCATCCACTTTGTTTGTGTGTGCCTCAGCAGGATGGAGATAAGTGACCGGCGGGTCATGTGGCAGCAGCTGTTCTCCAGCTGTGGGCTTGTCACTCTTCATCAGAGCCTACAGCAGCTCTGGATGCTGCTGCTGCTCTGCCTCATCTGCAGGTTTACCTTCAGACTTGGTGAGGAACCCACTCAGGACTCAATGGGGATTTTCTACCAAAAGACGGTGTTAATTGAGAGCCAGAGCTCACTTAGCACCAGCTCTTTCTGTTTCTACCACTGTAAGATCTGGCTCTAGCACTGAAAAACAGGTGCTAACTCGGCATCAAATGAACCACTTTTGTGAGGAGCTAGGGGTGGGCTCATGGAGACCACCAACCAATGAAAATGTTGAGGCCCATGTTTAAAAATATTTTGCTTCAACATGAATAAGATGGTAAATTAGCAGTGGAATAATGTGCATAGTCCTCTTCTCTGCAGTTTGTGTCTTTTTTTAAATTGGCAGTCACATAGCACTGTGCATCAGGTCAGAGCACTGCACAGTTTCCTTCACAGTTTTAAGTTTACATTGTATCCATAAACACTGTTTAAAAGCACTACTTATAAATATTTTTCTTTCAATATAACAAGCTGATGTTTAGGGATCTGTTTAAAATGTATCGAACTTCCATTAACAATAGCCTTTACAAATTCAGAGATAAGAACTTAGCATTAACAATGACTGTTGTTTAAAAGAGTGTTTATAAAATCTGTTTGGAGGAATAATGACAAAAACCCTGTGATCTGTGGAGGTAAATTGTCTTTCTGCACTATGATCCTCTACAGAAACACAGAATACAACAGATTTGATTAGTTAATGTGACATAATGACTTGAATAAGTTAGCTTTCTTGGCATGGAAAACCAAACCTGTTCTTAACTGTTTTTTTTAAAGAGTCACTTAAGAACCAGCTCTAGCACCAACCCTGGTCTAGCACTGGAATCTCATCTCTTAGTGGAAAAAACCCTAAGTAATAGTCTGGAAGAAGGAACCCATTCAGGACTTATGTTTGTTTTTAACTCATGCGTTTTTTATGGTTCCAGTTGTCATCAGGATCCAGATGTTCAATGTTGCCGGAACCAATGCTGATTTTGTAACTTGGTGACAGATCTGAGTTATTGGGTTAAACTGTTAACTGTTCTGTTTTATGTTCTCAGGACTTGGGTCGGCTGTGAAAGATGTGGTGTCGGTATTGGTTGGGGTCTATGGGCTCTTTCTGTTCTTTGAGTTGCACGTGTTGTGGGTTCTGCTGCTCAGTGTTCTGTGTTACTCCATCCTCCTGCTCAGCAGAAACTCCAGCAGCAAAGGCGTCTTCCTCTCAGCTGTCATCCTCGCCTTCTTCCTCTTCGGGTGAGAGAACATAGTGACGTCATGTTAGTAAAAACACTGATCACATTACCCAGACATTCAGTCAGTCAAGGGGGCTCTGTTCTCTGACTCCCTTGCTACTGTTTAGGAAATATTATTAGGTTAGTTTAGATTTTTATTGTTAATACATGTTAATATAGATTCTCCGTCATCCAGGACATGACAAGTTTTTAAATCAGTGACAGGCAGAAATAAAGAATTTTATTTTAGAAAGACAAATCACATTTGTGTTTTTAAAATGTATCCTTGGATATATTTGCTAACATTTGATTAAGAGAAATTTAAAGACCTTGATGAACAAACATCACATTTGTCAGGATACCCTGTCTGAAACAGGGAAAAGTGGGCCCCTCCCATGGAGCCAGGCTTGGGATTAGAAGTTGCCTGCGACCACCTGGTTGTTGAACCTTGGCTCCTGGAGTCAGCCAAGCCTGAAGAGATGTCATAAAGCCACCTCCACATGGGTCTACCACCTGTGTGGAGAGCAGTTAATGTCAGGCGCTGTGTAAGATGGGCAGTAGGCAAAAGCAGGTCCGTGGCAGTGCCAGTTCCTGGCGACACAAACTGACTTTAGGTACATAAAATATCACCACTCTGGAGGAAGAGGAGCCTGAGTTTGTTTTTTGAGATTGTCATACCAACTAGACATAGTGGGCTCTGGAACCCAACTCCTGGAGAGGGGTTGGACTCTGCTACTTCGGAGCTACCAGGGGAGAGAGGCAGCAGGCAGGTTTGAGGATACTCACAAGCCTTGGCTTAGTGCCTTGGTGTTGGAGTTTTCTCAGGTGAACAAGAAAGATGCCTCTCTGTGGCTCCAAACTGCAAAAGGGAAGGTTCTGACTGTTGTTTTTGCTTATGTACCAAACAGCAGTTCAGGGGACTTAGCCTTCTTGGAGTCTCTGGATGGTGTTGTGGAAGGGGTGCCAAATGGGGATTCTGTTGGTCTTCTGGGTGACATCAGGGCCCATGTGGGCAATGATGGAGTCACCGGGCCAACCCAAATGAACAGTGAGGGTGAATTAGGAATTTCCAGCTGAGGTCCTGTGAGATCTAAGGGAAAGGTTTTTTTTTGCACAGCTTAAGAGAGGTCTGAGACATGTAATCTGAATGGTCTGTGTTCAGGGCCTCTACTACAGAGGCCTTTAGGCTTGGCTTGGGACAGGGTGGCCAGGAACACTTTGGCTTCTGTCGTTGTAGAAGCAGAAAGTCGGGAACGGGGTCTGCTGACTATTTTTGCATAGTGCGAAATTTTCCAATAAATCTTTGTAAATGTTCTATGGGAAGTAAGCTGGGGAATTTTGAAAATATACTAAATTGGAAACTTTCCATAGGAATAAACTGAAAATTGGGCGTAATTTAATCCAACTGTATTATATCAAAACATATATAAACATTTTGTATTGCCACAATTACATATGGTTGTGCAAATAATGGGTTTGACCCAAAGTTCATGAAAGTAACAAATTTAATGACTATATTTGCATGTGATGACAGAACTTAGGGGTGTCAAACTCCAGGCCTCAAGGGCTGCTGTCCTGGGAGTTTTAGGTTTTTCTGCTACAACACACCTTATTCAACTGGTTTAAATACCTCTTCACCAAATCATCAAGTTCTCCAGGAGCATGTCCACAAGTCATTCATTTAAACCAGGTGTTTTAAGGCAAGAACACATCTTAAACATGCTGGAGAGCGGCCCCCGAGGAACAGAGTTGCATTACTGTGTCACAACCACACAACTTTTAGAGAACAATGGATTTTGAACATTTTTAAAGATCTCTTGTTCTTTTTGTAATTGATTTTTAATGTCATGCACATAACTCTGAACAAAAATATACACATTGTTTTTTCATGTGATCATATTCACATAAAAACACAAATGGGTAAATTGCATATCACAAAAAAATCATTCAAATGTCTAAATTTGTGTACAGAAAATGTCAATTTTCATTCACACAACTCTTAACAAAACAAGTTATTTGATAATTTTACCTTTTGACATTTTATCAACATGAAAACAAAATGGATTTTAGTAAATTACATTTCACAACAAACCCAATTAATACTCTGAACAAAACATTTTACATGTTACTATTTACATCTGTCCCTATATGTCCAGATGACATACTTTATTATTTTTTTGGGTGTGGTACCTCTCTTTTCATAACTATGATTAAAATCTAAAAGATGAAAGCCACACTGCTCTTCCTAAATTTGAGGTTAGACAATTGGTTGAATTCTTTATTCCAACACCCTGGAGTAAACCTGCCTAGGTAGGTTGAGAAGTGTGATTCGTCTATAGTTGGAACACACTTTCCGGTTCCCCTTTTTGAAAATGGGAACCAACAACAGTAATGAACTTATCTTCCTCTGGGTTTTTAGACTCTGCCTCCTCAAAAGTGAACATGGTGTCTGGATTAAGGAGATCCTTGAAGTGCTCCTTCCATCGTCCAACAATATTCTCAGCCACCAGTCCCCCACCCAAACCAAGCACACCCTAGGATGGGGCTTGCTTTTCCTTTCTGAGTCGCTGAATCATTTGCCACAACCTCCCTCAAGACCAACCAAAAGACTCTTTCGCCTTTTCAAATTCCTCCCGTGCCTGGGTTTTTGTATCTGCAACAACAGAATCTGCAGTCCTTCTGGCAAACCTGTACTTGTCAGCTGCTTCAAATGTCCTCCAGGACAGCCAAGCCCTCAAGATCTCTTCAGCTTTGCGGCCCCCATCACCGCCAGCAGATCCTTCAATTGTGGCTTCAATAAGCACCAATGGCCTTCAGGCTACAGTGCTTGGAAGCCGCATTTGCAATAATTTCCCTGAACAGGGCTGATTCGGATTCCATGTACCCAACCTCTCCCGGAAAATGTAAATAAGTTGAAGATCTTTTTGAAAAGGGGTTCCGTCAGACATTCCCAGTTCATTTTCACTACTTCTTTGGGTTTACTAGGTATGTCTGGCAGTCTCCCCTGACACCGAAACCAATACACCACCAGATGGTGATCAGTTAATAGTTTTACGTAGTAGAGTATCCAAGACATAAGGCCACAAGTCTGATGATATGATTTCAAAATCGGTCATTGACCTTTGGCCTTAGGTGGCCTGGTACCAAATACACTTATGAATCACCCTATGCTCGAACATGGTGTTCCTTATGGATAGTGTTTGCCTAGCATAGAAGTTCAATGACAGAACATCATTTGGGTTCAGATCAGGGAGGTCATTCCTTTCAATTGCTTCCCTCCACATGACTCCATCATTGCCCACATGGGAATTTAAGTCACCCAGGTGAACAACCGAATCCCCAGATGACACCCCTTCCAGGACAACATCCGAGACATCATTTGAGACTAAGAAGGCTGATAATCTGAATTGATATTTGTGCTTATGCACCAAACAGTCAGACTCCTCCCTCCTGCAGCTTGAAATTGCAGAGAGGCGACCCTCTTGTTCAACTCCAACCCTGAGATTCTCACATTGCACCTGACATTAATGGTCCTCCTCAGAGGTGGTGGGACCACAAGGATGTGGCCTCGTGTCACTCTTTCAGGCTTGGCCCGGACAAGCCCCAGGAGTCTAGGCTCGACCACCAGGCACTTGCTGATGAGCTACCCCCCAGACCTGGCTCCAGGTGTTGCCCCCTGGTTTCCTTTTTCCGGGCAAGGTATCCTGGAGAGGCTTATGACTGTGTTCCCTGAGGCATTCTGTGTGGGGTTCTGTGGGAGTATGGGGTTTCAAGGTTGTTTTTAACAGCTATAAAGTCCCTGTATAACCAAAGCAAGAGCCATGTCACCATCCTTGGCACAAAGTTGAGGTCCGGGTTGGACTCTGCAGGGGCTCTCCCTTGTCTCCTATCCTGTCTGTGGTGTTCATGGACAGGATCTCAATGTGCTGTTGTGGAGAGAAGGGTGGAGAGTGTCTGGTTTGAGAACCTCAGGGTTTTGTTTGTGGAGGAGTTCCAGTATCTGTGAGTCTTGTTCACGAGTGGTTGTAGGATGGAGCGGGAGATGGATCAATGGATTGGGGCTTCAGCCACAGTAATAGGGGCGTTGCTTC
The DNA here is from genome assembly GCA_028566095.1 of Kryptolebias brasiliensis. Lineage (NCBI taxonomy): Eukaryota > Metazoa > Chordata > Actinopteri > Cyprinodontiformes > Rivulidae > Kryptolebias > Kryptolebias brasiliensis. The sequence goes on from JAOXNZ010000210.1 coordinate 1,349,515, forward strand.
AGATCGTTGTGGTGAAGGAGTTGAGTCGAAAGGCAAAGCTCTTTATTTATTGGTATGTCTACATTCCAGCCCTCACCTATAGTCATGATGTATGGATCAATACTGAAAGAATGATATCCCGGATACAAGCTGCTGAAATAAGCTTACTTTGTAGGGTGGCCAGGCTTAGCCATAGAAAGAGGGTGAGGAGCTCCGCCATCTGGGGGGAGCTCAGAGTAAAGCTGCTGCTGCTCCTCCAAAAGAAGTCAACTGAGATGGTTCGGACATCTGATTAAGATGCTCCTGGATGCCTCAGAGGTTTTCCGGGTATGTCCCACAGGGAAGAGACCCTGGAGCAGACCTAAAACTCGCTAGAGGGTTTAAGTATCCTCTCTAGCCTGGGAGTGCCTTGGGATCCCCCAGGAGGAGCTGGAGACGGATGTCTGGGTTTCCCTCCTGGACCTGTTGCCCCCGACCCAACAACTGGTAGAAGATGGATGAATGGATGGATAGATGGTTATTTAAAATCTGTGTTAAGAGCCTATCTTTAATATTTTAAATTTCAGGTTTATTCCTATTTATTACCATAAATTCTTGTTACTTCTTATAACTTCCTGTAAGTTCCCATTGAAAGTTTTAAACTTTAAAAATTCCTGGGCTGCTAATTTGGACTGGGGATATTGTCGGACGGTGGAAGAAACACTTACAATTTTCTATATCCAGCCAACATGTCCACTCATGAGGACACAGAGTCAAAAGGACTAGAACAATGGTTCCAAACCCTGGTTCTCGAGAAACACAATCCTGCATGTTTTCATTGTTTCTCTGCTTTTCAGCATGTCTTTGTTGTCTGCAGAAGCCTGTTAATCACTCACTCATTCAAATCAGGTGTGTCAAAGCAGGGAAACAACTAAAACATGGAGAATAGTGTTCCTCAAGGACTAGGGTTAAGAACCACTGGACTAGAAGAGACATTTAATTTGATGTCATGACATGGCTCTGAGTTGTCTCTTTGGCTACACCAAACTGGTTCTTAACTTGAACCAGCTCTAGCACCAGCCCTGGGTTAGCACTGGAACTTCTTTAGTGGAAAAACTGTAATTCTGATGTCCTTGATGTTTCTATTCCTTTTAATTTCAGAGAGTTGCATTTAATCGATGTGGTAACATGGCATAAAATAAGAGGTAAGTCTATAGTTTTTTATTTTGTTTCTTTTATCAGATCAAGGTGCATTAATCATCAAACCCTCCAACAGGATAATGCTAGGGAAAACAATAGATTATCAGAAAGTCATCAGAAACCCTGGAAGTACATCAGTTAGAACAGTTTCTTATTAAAACATTTAGGATTTTAGACTGCATGTTAATATAATAAAAAGTTGTTTTGTTTGACCACTGAATAGTTTTAAAAAGTTTTAAACTTTCCTGTTAAAGACCTGTGTAATGATCAGATTTCAAGATGGGGGGTGAGAAGACTTGAATTTATACCAGTGAAACCTGATGTAAAATATCAGAAATCTATTTGCCAGGCTCTCAGATGGTGGTGGCCATGAAGGCCATCTCCCTGGCTTTCGACCTGGACAGAAGAACCGTGGGTCACCTCCCATCCTTACTTGAATTCCTGGGTTATGTTTTCTTTGTGGGTTCTGCTGTGTTCGGCCCATGGATTAGCTTCTCCTCCTACAAGAGAGCAGTAGATGGCTCAAAGCTGGTGAGTGAGTGTCAGCCAGAGCTTCATGCTGTTACTTTTCTGGTGTGGTAGTAATCAATTATTCCTTTCAGACTTGGTTGTGGCTGTGCAGTTCCTTCACCTGCCTTGTTAAAAGTCAGATATGTTTGCTGGTGTCCTCCTGCATCGCTCCATACCTTTTCCCTTTGTTCATCCCTCTGTATGGAAACTCTTTCACCCAAAAGTAAGGACAACTTCTAAATCTGTTATATCACTGCTTCAGTAGATTAGCTAAAGTTACAGAATAAACCCCTTTTTTTATTGTTCTTCTATTGTGAATTTAATAGAAGTAGGACTTAGGACTTACATTGAAGCAGAAGGACATTTTAAACTCTTAAAATCTGATTTCCAGCTAACAAAACTTACCAGTAAAAACTGCAATAAAACAGAAATAAAATAAAAAAATATAAATGAGATAACTCAAACAATTAGAGACAGATCGATTAACTGACTAACCTATATTGGCCAAAAAGAAATTGGCAGTCATTCATGCCTGTACATACTTTTATCAGTTATCAAGTAGGAAAATGAAGATGCAGCAGCAGCTACTACAATCAGCTTAATGTAGCCCAAATTTATTTATTTATTTTTTTTAAAGTAAGAATATATATTATTTTTAAGGGTACAAGTTCTTCTAAGGGTTGTTAAATATACATTCCTTTTAAAATAAGCAATTATTTTTATCTTTTGTTACATGAAAAATACATATTGGCCAAATAAACAATCAGTAATGGCCGTCAGCATCCCTGATTTCTCAATGTTGGCATCAGCCATAGAAAAACTCATATCAGTCAACCTCTAGAAATAATCCAGTTTTCTAATGAAAGACGTACAGTTGTAGTCAAAAGTTTCCATCCACTCATCATGAGCATGAATGTCATTAATTGTGTTCTTCAAAATATTTATTTGAACTGTTCATTTTCAAAGGTGGAATGATCATACAACACACACCTTCAATAATTTTTTTTAAAACAACTGACTATATTGTGGATTTTTTATAATCCACACAGGGGCATTCAGACATACACAGTTTAAACATACTACAAAACAACCTGAGGGAATCCAAATTCTTTTTAAGTTTCTTGGTGACAAATTCCAAAGCTAGGTCTGTGTGCTTATGAACAGAGGTGGGTAGAGTATTCAAAATCTTTACTCAAGTAAAAGTATTTTTACTTGGACCAAATATTACTCAAGTAAAAGTAGTGAGTAGGCATCCAAAAATTTACTTGAGTAAAAGTAATAAAGTACTTTGAT
>JAOXNZ010000210.1:1636518-1650316 GCA_028566095.1 Kryptolebias brasiliensis
TCTGCCAGCCTTCATAATAATCTGAATTAAATACAATTAGGCATATATTAGCTTCAATTTATTAATAAGTGCTGCTTTTCACCTACTCTGTAAGTAACATGCAGTGTGTTTGTGTTTTTTATTAGTCAACTAAGTCAATAAATAGGGCAGAAAAAAGGAAAAATGACATCTGATCATTTTTCAGAACAGGAACACGCCCAGTAAGTAAGAAACGCTGTATTTTTAAAGGAAGTTAATTCAATTTTCTAAAAAAAATGGCTGAAGTTTTTATGAAATTATTTCACCGTGGTGTTATTAGGCAAAGGGTGGTATAGTGGCGTAGTGGTTAGAGCTGTCGCCTCCTAGCAAGAAGGTTGCAGGATCGCATCCCGGCCTGGGGCCTTTCTGGGTGGAGTTTACATGTTTACATGTTCTCCCTTTGCTCATGTGGGTTTACTCTGGGTACTCCGGTTTCCTCCCCACATGCATGTTAGGTTAATTGGTGACCCTTAAATTGTCCCTAGGTGTGAGTGAGAGTGTGAATGATTGTTTGTCTCTATGTGGCCCTGCGATGGACTTGCAACCTGTCCAGGGTGTCCCCCGCCTTTCGCACAGTGACTGCTGAGGATAGGCAGTTGGTAGTTTTCAGAACATGTCTTTTTTCAATCTCTATGACCTTCTTGGTTCTCCGATCCTCTTCCCTGAAGATCCCGGTCTTTTGTCTCCCGGCCTCTCTCGCAGGAGTGCCTGTTTGGCTTCTCGCTCCGACCCCTGACCCCACCTGCCCCTACTGAGATCCCAGGGCATCTCTCCCGGAGCTGGCCTCTCTCGCCACGCTCCTGCCTTATGGGGACTCTTCTCCCTCCCCTCCCCTGCACTCCACTCCATCTGCCGTTCCTGTCACCGGAAAGAGATCTCGGAAATCCTCTGCCCTGCCGGCCAAACGTCGTCGGGCCGTCTGCCTTCCGCTCTGGCTTCTGAGCCAGACCCGCTTGGGCCCTCGCTCGCCTTGGCCTGCAGTCCTCCTTCTGCTTCACCCGTCTCGGCGCCGGCCTCCGTCTCTGGGGCCGCTGCCCCTTCTGCGCCCCATCATTCAACCTCGATCCTGCCTCCTGCAGACATTCATCACCTGTCCTCTGGTCTCATCTCCTCCATGAACGTTCTCTACCACTCCATATCCTCCCTTTTGGCTCGCCTGCAGGAGTGTGCCACGGCCGGTCCGGTCGCTTCCTTGTCGGCTCCCATTATCTTCGAGGTGCAGCTTGTTGCTCAGCCGTTTCCTCCTGCATTCACTCTCTCCAATGCCCGCCCTGTACAGTCTTAGGGGTAAGATGGGTTTTTTTTTTCTTCCTTCTCTCTCTCCTATCTGCCTTATTCATTTTAGCTTGCATGCCAGTCGTGTCCCTGCATCTCTTCTTTTCCCGTTCAGGCAGGTCCTATGTGCCCGTACATGCTCATTACTCCCCCAGGCTCCGCTCAAAGATCCTCCAAGGGCAATATGTTAACTTAGTCTCCCTGATCCTCCTCTCCCCCGAGGTCAATCAGCATGTCGCCTCCATGGTCTGTTTCACGGCCATGTTTAAATCCACCGATCCTCGCCTCTTGAAGGAGCTTTCAATCAAAGTTTTTAGCGGCATTCAGTGTTTATAGAGACGTCTTGTGCTCTGTTTATCCCGAGTTTCGGGTCGAGCTTGATGCATATCTATCCCTCATAGCCGACCTCCACCTCAAGTACGGCCGGTCCCTGTTTTACCAATATCACAAGGCATTCGCCTCCAAGGCCGCGCCTGTCCTCTCTCAGTCCAGCATCTGTCTAGATTGGTCTGTCTTGGACACAAAGCTGCTTGTCATGCTCACCCAGGCCTCCGCATGCCTCACCTGCTCAGCAGTCAGCCACCAGAGCGCCCTCTGCTTCTCTCTCCCGTTCTGCTCCCCGCCTTCTTCCCGTCAGCCAGCCTTGCCCCGGGTCGATGCTCAGGCTTTTGATCGTTAGGGAAGGAAGGTTGAGGTATATAATAAATCTCCTATCTGTAACAATTTTAACGAAGGTTATTGCTCCTTCTCTCAATGTGCTTATCTTTACGTGTACAGCCAGTGCATAGACGCTCACCCAAAGTTCACCTGCCCCTGCCAGCAGCCTCCCAGCAGCGGTCGTCGTGGATCAAAGCCCTGATCTCTCGTCACCTCTCCACACCCATAGTTATTCCCGAACTGGCCCTCCTACTCCAGTCCCATCCCGATCGTCCTTTTGTGGACTTCCTCCTAACTGGCCTCTCCCAGGGCTTCCGCATAGGCGTCCCCCCCCCCAACCTCCTCCCTCGTCTGTCCAAATCTCCAGTCTGCGCTCAGCGAGCCAGATGTCGTGACACAACTGTTGCAGCGCAAAGTCTCCAAGGCCTATATGATCGGCCTCTTTAGGTCCCCCCCTTCCTCCCTTTTCCGGATTAGCCCTCTTGGCGTAGCTACCCGGAAGTATTCCGGGAAGAAGTGTCTCGTCCTCGATCTTTCCGCTCCTCATGCCGGCTCCCTCCCCAGCATCAACAGCCTCATCCCCAAGCCCCTCTTCTCTCTTTTCTATGCCTTGGTTGACCACGCCATCTCCCTTATTAAAATCGCTGGGCGTGGCTCGCTAAAACCAACATTACAGATGCCTTTAAGGTGATGCCCGTCCATCCTCCCTAATGGCACCTGCTGGGAGCGCTCGTTTTATTTCGCTGTGAGGCTTACCTTCGCCTGCAGGATTAGCCCCAGCTTGTTTGATACCCTGTCTGAGGCCCTCTGCTGGATCCTCCTTAATGTATTCGAGCTCCCTGCACCTGCTCGATGACTTTCTTTTCATTGACCCCCCCTTCTCCCTCCCCCAGCCCTTCTCTGATGAAGCTCCGGGAGCTTTTTCTCAGAGTCGGTGTTCCCCTGTTCGAAGAGAAAACCATCGGCTCCGCCAGGCGGTTAGTCTTCCTGGGCATCACTTTAGATTCTGTTTCAATGGATGGTCCCCTCTCTGCCGGTGGACAAGCTGTCCCGCATTCGTGAGAGCATTCGTGAGGTTTCCCAGTCATTCTTGTCCTCCACGGTCATTTCCAAGCACCAGCTTCTGTCTCTGCTGGGGCACCTCAACTTCGCCATGTGCATCATTCCCCAGGGTCGCTCCTTCATCTCGTAACTGCTCGACCTGGCTAATTCAGTTCCCTCTTTGCTTGATCAGGTCTCCCTGGACGAGGGCTGCCGCTCCAACCTCTCGTTCTGGTCAAAGTTGTATCTGACTGTTACGGCATCTTTTTTTTTCTACGACAACGTCACCCTCTTGGTCGAGTCGTTGCAGTTTTTCACAGATGTGGCCCCGTCCTCAGGTTTTGGGGGTTCTTCCAAGGCAAATGGTTCACCGGCAGGTGGCCCCCCTCATTCCCACAGTATGCGGCAATGAGGATGATTGGGCCGTCACTGGAAAAGGAAGCGGATTAACGCTCTGTGTCATAACGCTGCCATGGTTGAAACCATTAACAAAGGCCGCTCATCCTCAAAATCAATCATGCAATTTATCTGATGCGTCACCTGGCAGGCCATTACCGATAACTTTGTTATCACAGACCGGCATGTTCCCAGTTATTTTAACGCTGTTGCTGATGCTCTGTCCTGCTCTAAAATGCAGGTTTTATGCAGGCTATGTCCCTTGGCCAACGCTCACCCTACCCCAGTTCTAGCCTTCATGGATCTGGTGTTAAATTAAAACACTCGTCTCTCCTCCCTTGTAATCAGCCAGCTAGATATTCCATCAAAACAGATCTCACCCCATCCACTCTGAATTCTTACACTTCCGCCTGGTAAACCCTTGCTAAATCCTGCGCCGCTGCAAAATCCCTCTCTTAGAATAGGGGCAGTCACCCAGGGGATCTCTTCGGCCTCCCTGCAGCTGCTAGTCCTCCGCAGCCTCCAACTCTTACATCTGTCCAGACCTCTCCGCCATGCTCGCTGCTCAGCCCTCTCTCAGTCGTTAGGTAAGCATCCTCAGCGAATGACTGCTAGTGGAGTGTTTCTGCATTTCTTTTCTCTCTGCCTAGGAGGTCCAGCCACATCATATCTTCAGCCTCACCGGCCTGGTCAGCCTCTCTCTCACTTAGGCCTGGTCAACCTCTCTCCCTCACAGGCCCGGTCAGCCTCCCTCACGGGCCCGGTCAGCCTCTCTCTCACAGGCCCGGTCAGCCTCCCTCACAGGCCCGGTAAGCCTCTAAACCTCTCTGGCTTTCAGCCTCGGCCTGGATCCCTCTTTTGGGGGTAAGACTGCCCTGATCTTCGCCCTGAGCTGGTCGTCCAAGCTCGCGGCGAGCATCAGCGCACACGTCTTCTGCCGGGGTTCGAGCGCCAAAGATTTTCAAGTAAAATAAAACTTTTAACTGCTGTATTTTTTCTGTGTGAGTCTCTCCAGATTGAATTGTTTTTGGCCATGTCTGTATATTTTCCTTTGTCTTTGTTAGCAAAATATCTCATGAACAACTTGACAAATTTCATTGAAACTTTCAGAAAGTAATCATTGGGTTGGCATCTACAACTGATTCCCTTTTGGAGTAAACCCAATTCAAAATGGCCACCATAGCTAAGTGAGCTTAGCCAATACAAAAATGGCTATAGCTCAGTCAATTTTACAGATATTGAGCTAAAATTTTGTGTGCTAGTGATTGAGAGTTGTACTCAACACATAGTGTGAGCACTAGAAGAGGTCTTGCGAGATGTCACAGTATTGCGTAAGATTGTGCATAACATCATTAACAACATTTGACAATGGCTATAATTCTCATCAGTTGATCTTAGTCTTAAAATCTGCTATGAAAGGCAGCAAATGATATGCATTTTTTTATACTGTTTGAGCCCTGCTTCCCCTCCAGTTGTGTAGGTGTCCTTGAGCATAACATTGAACCCCAGGTTGCCCCTGATCTGTGTATCAGTGTGTGAGTATGTGTGTGTGGGTTGGTGACTTGTGGTGCAAAGACGCCTCAAGCGGTCAGTAAGTCTGGATAAGCTCTATAATGCAGTCCATTTGGAGAAAAACTTGTTCAGATCTGTTTGTGGGTCATCAAAATTTATACAATCCTTCAAATAAATAATTTATAGGCACAAATAGCAGCAGCAGCTATTTATAGAGTTTATTATTCATTTTTGTGTGCTTTGTTTTGTTTAGCTTTGCAGGCCATCTTGAATCAGGTTGACTCCAAAGGTTAATCAGTAGTTGATGTAAATCCAATAGTTATTTTCTGAGAGTATTTTATAAGACCCATCCCCAGATTTATGAGACATTATGCCAACAGACAAACAAAGTTGACTTCAACAGTTAATCCCCAAATTTTAAGAAGAGATCAATAAGAGCACTCAAACGATGTGTGGGGATGACTACCAAATCAATTTTCAGCTTAATAGCTGTAACATTGACTGAGTTATAGCCATTTTTGTGTTGGTTAAGGTCGATTAGCTGTGGCAGCCATCTTGAACCAGGCTGACTTAAACTTTAATCAGCTGTAGATGTACATCCAATAATAACTTTTTGGGAGTTTCGTGAAGACGTGTCCAGTGGTTCATGAGATATTTTGAACACAGACACAGGAAAAAACCTGTTGCCTCTCTTAGTTATCATCATGAAAACCTGTGTGCTCATTGGGCAGGGCAATGGCTGCTTTGAGCCAGACTCAGAGCAGTAAAGAGAAGGATTTCTCTCCAGGGCTGGGTCTATTAAGGAACATTGTTTGGACCTTCTGACTCTGACACAGAGAGCCTTTAGGTCCATATCAGTTGGAACAGTTAGGTCTTGTGAGCTCAGCTGGAAGGATCTAAACCCGGGACCCGTAGACTTCCTGCTGCCTCCGCTCTCTGCTCTCACTGAACAGGAGAAGAAGTAGAAAGAAGTACAGAAACCACAATCTGATTGGCTGTGAGTTTGACAGCTGATGAAGCTCAGGATAAATTAATCTAATCAGAAAGAAAATCTTTCAGTAAATACAGATGTTAAAGAGGAAGTGTAGGCAATGTTTAGTAAAAAAAAAAGTGCTACAGAATATCTCATAATTTCTTAAAGTTTCTTTTTCTAAGTTTAGACTCATCACTGTACAGAGGAAACAACAAACAACAGATATAAAAACTGCATCCAGTGTCTCTGCAGGGACAGCCAGTTCATTAGGGCAGGTGGGGCAGCACCCTTAAAAAAATCATTCACCCACAAAAATAGTTCCTCCTAATGAATAATGTTAACTACTTAGATTGGTATGTATTGTTCTGTTCTGTGGGGTTTACAACTATTTTGACCATTTTAAATTTCATTTAAAATGTTTACTTGTTACTTCAACTGTTTTTTTACTTCTTTTCAGTTATGGAAAAGGACAGGTCAGTGCCAACAGTCATCAGTAGCTTTATCATATTGCCTTGTTGGCAGTGATCAGAACTGCAGTCAGCACCAATAGAGTCTAAAAACGGGCAGAAATAAGTTTAATCCATGGACACATTCTGCTAGTTTTAGCTAATTGATACGTCCACTACTAACACTGGACCTTGCATCATTTTATCAAATGCAGTAATGGTGTGGAGCATAACCCGCTGTGTCCAACAGTGGAGAAAAAAATTATTTGTGAGACTAAAATAAGAGAAAAAAATACCAATCAAACTGCTTGGAAGAAACAGACAGGACATGAACAGAACACAGAAAACGTAGGACAAAGGGGAGATATACAACAGGACATAGTCTACAAAATCGTAGGCCTATTTTCAGTGTCTATAGCTATACTTAGATCACCGTCAGGTGGATTTTATTTAACTAAGTATGTGGCTTATGAATCTAATAGATGGGGGTGTAAAGCAAAGCAAAAGAGGTGAATATATATGCATGCACCACTTTTTAGTTTTATGTTTTTTAGAATTAGTTAACAGAAGCTTTTCCCCCCATTTAACATTGGTAATTCGTTAAAGGGGGCGGCGTCAATACTTCAGCAAACAACTGTATATATGTGTGTGTGTGTATTTTTCTGTGTGCTGTTTGGTGGGAGTAAAGAGTTGGTGTGTGTTGGCATTGAATCAATGCTGTCCTGTACGCACAGCTGTGTTCCTGTTGGGTTTGTCATGATTCATGCTCGTTTAGCATTTAGTTTTCTGTTTTGAGGTTTATTTTTTATTTCCTATGATTTTATGATTTTATTTCCTTATGATTTTCCTATGTTTTGGTTTTTTTTGTGTTCAGTTTCTTTTTTTTGCCCCCCTCTGTTCCAGCCACTCTCAGAATTTTTCCAGGCAGTTTCTGTAGTGATGGGCCAATTGACCCGAAGCTTCGAATCATGCTCCTAGCAGGAAGGCTAAGTTTAAATGAAGCCCCACCTCGAGGCTTGCTTCAGCCTTTCTGAAATCATGTGATCGATGATGAATGAAGCCTCACTCCAGGTGCGGACCCAACTCTGGTTCACCTGGAGATCTGCACACGGACCTGCCTAAATGAATTTAATCCCAGACAGGCAGTAGTTTATCGGAAACAATTGGGGGGGAAGGAAATACAAAAATGTTTTTGTTCCTCAGCTCCTGCCCCGCCCACTCTCACCTGTTCCATTAGGCCCAGGTGTGTCGGCACTTTACTGATCACCCTTTTCCATATAGTACCTCAGCTTTCACCTCACCTTCAGACTGGCAGCGTTGAGCTTCACGTCTTGTCTGCTACTCCTTTGTGTATCCTTGTTTTTCTTTCTTTTTTTGAAAGTTTCTGTAAGTTGTAAGTTTTTTTGTTTGTTTGTTTGTTTTCTCAAGCCTAGTGTGTTCAATATGCATTCCTGGGTCAAACCACTCTTAACCATGACACAGCTGCTTGGCTACAGGAGTGTTGTTGCGAGGCACTTGAGACACCTCAAAATAATGTGACAACTTTGTGCAGGGCACAGAAAATAGCAACAAAAAGAATAATAAACAACATAAATACATTTTTTTCAGAAAATGTAATGCAAATGGTTATCGTGAACATTTTCATAAGTAGCCAAATTGTAGATAACTGTTATATAATTTGGTTACATTTTTGCTTGGAGTCACAGATTGCAACTTTTAATTTGTAATTTAATTATGTAACGCAGTTACATGTAGGGCTACCTAGGGACATCCAAACCCTGTATAGACCTATAATTATATTACAAGAATTTTGAATGTATTTAGCCTGTGAAATTATATTAAATTAGGGTACTGTTAGAGATTCAGCAATCAAAGCCATCATCTGCCCCACTAATATTTATGCTCTGGACTCGCTACTAGTAAGCATCCAGATTGAATCCAGGTGAATTCCTCTTGCCTTGTACATCTAGATATGTACTGTGTGTGTATGTGTGTGTTTATGTATGTAAGTATGTATTTGTATATTTTATATCTATTCTCTCTCTAAATTTGTTCCTCAAAGCAGCTGTTTTGAACTTGAGAATTATATTTATTTAACCCATACGACTGAGAATGACACAGAAATAAGCTAGAACTGGGTTTAAACTCTTACTTAAGGTGTTTTTATTTTTGAAGTCTCATTAATATGTCATGTTCCACAGTTCCATGTTTTCTGTCAGTTCTGGTAATAACATCAAACATCCAAGTTGCCACTCTTTTTGTGTCTTTTTCACTTTAGGGGCTTTTTGTTTTTTAACTTTTTAACATGTTTTTTTTTCACTTCTCTTTAGTTCCTCTTCATGTACAAAGTATTAGAACAAGTCTTCATTAGTGACACATCCATTTTCTTGCCCTTTAATTGAGCTGAACTCAGTCAAACATGCAATGAAGAAAACAGACATGTCTGATTTTTGTCTTTCAAACAGCTGAGAACAAAACACAAAGAAAAGAACCAAGAAGGAGGAGGAGATGGTGACAAAGAGGTGAAAGAGACAGACAGATGGACATGTAGAGAGGCAAAGTAAAATGAAGCGGAAAGAAAATGTCAGATGTGATGTTATTGTTTGATTGTCAGGGTTTCCAGTCTACAGCTGATCTGATTGACAGGAGAGAAGTGAGGGAAATGTGTTAAATAGGCACAACAATAGAAACCATCAGTCTGAGAGTTTGATCCCTGCTGAGACTGAAGAAGAGGATTCTCTGAAATTAATTCTCTGTCTTCTCTGAAATTAATGTTAATGTTTAATGGAACATGATGAAATCAGGTGAGTTAGGGTGTACAAATCAACGCTTCTATGTTGGGACACATGTTTTATAGAAGATCCGAGGTTAGTTTTCCTACTTTTCCACAGTTCTGCTGAGACCAACTTAACGCCAAAGGAACAACAGTGACCCAGCAGAACTGGGTGGAGACACATATAATCCTTGTGTCCTGTGTTGCTCTTGTAAACAGATTTCATCATTATTAAAAGGACCCCCACATCATAAACCAAATAATATAAAAAAAGAAAGCTTCTGCTGCATTTGAACATCTCGTCCACAGACAAACTAAGTTTTTAGTTTTAAAAAATGTTTTCTAAAGTGGAGATAAAAATATATATATATTTTTCTATTTAGCAAGGCTGGTCTGTCACAAAATTTGGGTGGTGAAGATAAAGTGCCCACATCTGCCTCCACCCTCATTAGCCCCACTGTGGGCCTTTGAGCAAAGCCCTTAACCCTCCAGCTGCTCCCTGGGTGCCTGTGCGATGGGAAAAATGCAGAATGAATTTCCCCATTGGGAATTAAAAGTATGATTAAAAAAAAAGAAAAAAAAGTTCATCATATTCAGAAAGCAAATAGCACTAATTATATCCTGGCACTAACATGCAAATAAAGTTCAGGAGATGTGAGCAATTTGCACTTACACTGTATTGTCAAAAGTATTCAGTCACCCATACAAATTATTGAATTCAGGTGTTTTAATCCATTCCACAGGTGTATAAAATTAAGCCCCTAGGCATGCAGACTGCTTCTATAAACATTTGTGAAAGAATGGGTCGCTATGGATTAAGAATGGGTTGTCACTTAATTTCATATGAATGTGAAGGGAGGCGAGCCAATACTTTTGACAATATAATGTATATCACAGTTAGACCCAAAATATTTTCTGAACCACTGAATAAATTGTAATGAAACTTTCATAAAATAATCATTGAATGTATATCTACAACTTTTAGAATTGTCACTATTCAAGATGGTCGCTACAGCCAACAGATTTTAGAAAATACAAAAATGACTACAAGACCATTTTTACACATATTGAACCAGAGATTAATGTGGTTGTAGCTGAGAGTGATCCACAGCACATATTCTGAGTACTACTCATTACTCAGCATCTTTGCTTAAAACTTAAACATTAACTGTTGGAGTCAACCTTGCTTGTTCGCAAAATATCTCATAAACCAGTAAACAGATTTTAAATAAATTCTCAGAAATTAATTATTGAATGTACATCTACAACTGATTAACCTTTGGACAACCCAATTCAAGATGGCTGCTACAGTGAAATGACCTTAACAAGCATATAAATGGCTAGAACTTAGTCAGTGTTACAGGTATTTAGCCAAAGTGTGATGTGGTAGAAGCTGAGAATCATCTTGAACAGATACTCCCATGAGATTGTGCATATTGTCATTTACATGGTTTCACTACAATGGCATCATTTCTCATCATAAAATGATCTTAAGGTACTTTCACAAAACATTTTAGCAAAATGGCTGCAAAGACCATGTTGCCTCTGACCGTTCACAAATGATGGAGTCAGTCACTTCCTGCAGACGTGAGCTTTCAGAAATGAAGCTAGTTTCGTGGAACCAAAGAAGCGTGGAGGAGAACTCGGCTGCATTGATGTGGAGCACAACAAATTAAATGTGTGACGAACAATTACTCATATCATTTTCGAAACATGATAAATTAACTCAGTTTAGCAAACCTTTTTGTGGTTAACAATTTTTTAAAATTAAATGCAAAGTTGCTGCGCGTCCTCTGTAACAAACTTGTTTGTTGTTTAATCCCGCGGCTGGGTGGTTGCACAGAACATGTTATGTTCCTTTTGCATAACTTAACTATGTAGACACAATGGAACCTTTGGTGGAACGTGACTTACTTTATTGAACATTTGCCTAAGAACACAGGCAGATCAATGCGCACATACACTACACTTGGTGTTCTTCCATCTAGGACACAAAATAGTACCACTAAACAACATATTGCTATTGCTAAATGCATAACACACGTCATCACTTTATCACATTATTGAGCTGCAAAACCAACTTACCTTTATACATGTCAACCATTTTGGCTTTGTTATTACCTTGCTTTGCAGTTCAAAAGAACATCAGGGTGGATTGGCTTCAATCCCCTTGCTGCCTCGTTTCATTCAGAAATCACACCGAGGTGGCCACAAGGCATGTAAGTCCCAGCCTGAGGTGTTTTGTGAAAGTGCCTTTAGTTTAAAACTCTGGCATGAAAGGTGGCAAGCAGTATGTGTTCCTTCAAGGAATACTAGGCCATTAATTTAATTAACTGTGATGTGATAGAGTATTGTGTGTTGTGTTTTGTTGTTGAAACTTGTTTCCTTGTGAGGACTGTCAGAAACTGAAAGAATGCAGTGAATTTCCAAACCTTCCTGAGGAAGAATTCAAGTCTCTGGAGGTTAAAGGCTTGTCAGTTGATGGAAAATGTAGCAAAGTTAATGATTGCTAATAAATCCTCACCCGGAGGGACGTTCTCATTGTCCGGGTGTCTCCTGCTCAGGCTGGACCTGCCTTTTGTTCTTTGGACGTCTCCCTGTCTGTTGCTCTGTCATTAAGTGCTGAATAATTCACTACAGCTGTCAGTCAACCTGTGTGTGTGTGTGTGTGTTTGTAAAGAGACGTGGCTCTTGTTTGATCTCTATGCATCGTTCAGTTTCACTAAAATCAGTGAATAAGGGTGTGCGTATGTGTTTGGGGAGAGGGGGTGGATTTGGTGCTAAAACCTGAACGATGGAGCTGTTTGAAGAGTCAAAAGTGTGAAACATACCTGTCACAGCAACCTCTGATCGCATTCTTGTGTTGGTGTGCTGACAGTGTGAGCATGCTCAGTTAGGCTGAGTTCTGTCATGCATGTTGTTAGTGTGTGCCCTGCAGATTTGTGTACACATATCTATTAAAAAATGCATTTATGTGTAGGAATTTTTTTTTTTTGTCCTGTTGTGGCATCTCAGGTATATCATATAGAGAAGATGGCTACCTACATGTGCACCCAAGAGCAGATGTGTAGGAAATTAATTCAGGCACAAGATATGAGCGGACAATGGCTCTTCAAACAGCGAACATGTCCCCACTTTACAAACATCTCTACCATTAAACTGACACATCCTGGTAGCGATTTTGTTAAATTAAAAACCGGCTCAGTTTCAAACAGCTAGTTTATAGACAGGTAAAAGTATGACCACAAGCCTATCATTCATGAATATCTCAGATATTGAAGTAAAGTCCAGAAGAAGAGACACACTGTCACAAGCCTTTTAAAGTCCATAAAACACAAGAGCACAGTCAAAAATAAGAATACAGAAAAGTATGTATTTGCCCCCTAGAGTACAGCTTAGACTTATGTACCCTCTAAGGCTCAATATTGGACCTCAAGGTAACTATGTGTACCTTTATGTTCCCAGGTAGTTAAAGGACCATATCTACTCACCAGCCACTTTATTAGGTCCACCTGTTCAATTGTTTGTTAACACAAATAATCAGCCAATCACATGGCAGAAACTGTATGCATTTAGGCATGTTGACGTGGTGAAGACAGCTGGCTGAAGTTCAAACCAAGCATTAGAATGAGGAAGATAGGGATTTAAGTCTAGGTCTCAGTAATTCAGAAACTACTGATCTACTGGGTTTTTTACACACAACCATCTCCAGGGTCCAAAAATAAGAAAATATCCAGTGACCAGCCATTGTAGGGCAAAAATGGACCCAAAATTGATTCTTGGGCTCAATAAACATCGAACAGTATATTTAATAAATAACTAAATATATTAAGTTTTAACAATATTCCATAATAGTTAAACACAAAGTAAATATACTAAGTATAAAATAAAAGGAAACAAACTGAGTAAACATAACTTAAGTGAATCCCATTTCTCCAAGATCAATAAGGAGTCGGTAGATACATCTCAGAGTAGCTTCTGAGTTGCAAAATCCATAGAAGGAAACACTGCATGTGCAGGTAGTATACCGACTAGTAGTAGTAGTCATAGTCATGATCTGGTTCTGACATATGGCATAGAGATTAAGCACTTAATAATACACCCTCACAATACTGTTCTGTCTGACCATTTCCTAATAACCTTTGAGTTTACATTGATAGATAACATAGCCTTTGAGAGAGATTTTCATTATAGTAGATGTTTATCAGAGAACACTGTAACCAAATTTAAAGAATCTCCATTATTATTTTCCTCTGTCTTGCAGAATAATGCAACAGAGAGCAACAACTTAGATGATCTTGTTGATAATATTACAACTTCAATGCAAACATCAGTTTATAAAATTGCCCCTCTGAAAAAGAAAGTGATTAGTCAGAGGAAGCAGGCTCCTTGTTTTAATTCACAGTTACGTATTTTAAAACAGGCATATTGAAAGTTGGAAAGAAAATAGTGCTCCACTACCATGGAAGAATTCTATTTAACCTGGAGAGATAGTCCGCTAACCTACAAGGAAGCCCTTCATGAAGGTAGAACTGTATATTATTCATCTTTAATAGAAGAGAATAACAACAACCCCAGGTTTCTGTTTAGTACTGTAGCTTGACTAATGAAAACTCTTGTCTCTGTTGAGCCATGTATCCCTATAACTCTAAGTAGTGATGACTTCATGAGATTCTTTATAAATAAAATGATTTCAATTAGAGAGAA
>JAOXNZ010000210.1:1894491-1907780 GCA_028566095.1 Kryptolebias brasiliensis
GTTAACTATGTTCCATTGTGAATAAAATATGTGAGATGAGATAAGATATGCAAATCAGTAAATGTTACTTTTGTTGACATTTTGCACGAAGTCACAACTTTTAGGAATTGTGAATGTATTTTACTGCAATTTTATGTGATAAACCAACACAAGCAGTGCATAATTGTGAACTGGAAGGAAACTGATGCATTGTTTTCATTATCTTTTACAGTTATAAATCTGAAAAGTGTGGCATGAATTTGTATTCAGCCCCTCTGAGTCAGTAATTGGTTCAACCACCTTTCACTTCAATTCCAGCTGCAGGGATTTGGGCTTTGACTTAAGATCTGAACTTTGAATGGTCCATTGTTACACATGACTATGTTTTGATCTAAACCATCCCATTGTAGCTCTGGATAGATGTTTCAGTTGTTGTCCATCTGGAACATAAACGTCAACCACAGTCTCAAGTCTTTTGCAGCCTCTAACAGTTTTTTTCAGGATTGTCCAGTATTTAGCTCCATCCATATTCCCATCAACTTTATTAATTATATGACTGTTGAAGGCAATTGGTTGTTCTGCATTGTTGTTAGAGGTATCAGATTAAGAGATGTGAATACAAATGCCTGCCACACCTTTCAGATTTGTGACCATTTTTATTATTTTGAGTTATTATTATTTTTAAATTCTCCATCTCAAAAGCTTCAAAATGATATATAGTTTGTTGAAGTTTGGCAGTTTATTACCTAGCTGGCAAAAGGTGTTTTGTTAACAAGAGTACCGGTTTGAAAACGCAATTTTTATTGGTCTGGAATAATGTCATCAGGAATTCGAGCCCCATATTTCAAAGGGGGTTTATTTTTTATTTAAGATTAGAATGGTTAGGCCTATATATTTAATAGGCTAAAATTAATGAAATGAATAACACAATGAAATGAATAAACAATGTTTGTGATTAAATTTGACAACGAAAGTGCCAACAGTTAATGAACACCTAATGTGGAACACTGATTGACGTAATAACAGCACGTCTCTTGTGCAAAATCTGAGGAAGGTTAGTAAACTTTAATTAACAAGACTTGGGACATTATGGCTTTGTTATTGTTTGCTCCAATCAACAGTGATGTGTCATGGCATGTGTTACTTCATCATATTGAGACAATTCACTGAATTGGGATCAGTTATAATACTCACAATATATATAAAAAATAACATTGCATACTTTTCTTTATCCATGTCATTAAAAAAGTGTTTTCAGCATTAGTTAATAATAAACCTCTGAAATTAGGATGGTCTATTCAATAAGGGTAACAGAGCAATAAGATCAGACTGGGTAATCTGTCTTAAAATTCTAACTTTAGAAAGATGAGGAACAGTAGATTGATGGGTTAGACACATCCACTTTCCCTGTTGATTTATCAGGCCTTCCTGTTGCTGACATCCGGATTCATTGGGCTCAAATTGTGAGAATGAATCAACAGGACTGGTCAAAAAAACTTTTTTTCCCCAACACTTTTAGGAGCTGTTGGGAAGGGAGAAAAAAAAACAACTTTCTACAGTGGACTCTACCATTACCAATAACATAGTTTGGTAAAAATTAAATAAATAATTCAGAAAATCAATTTTGTGACTTGATATACATGTACTGTAATGATACTACAGCATATGTGCATCATAATCAATGTTAAAGGTCGTTCAATAGATTATCAGAGTATAGCTATATAGTTTATATTAAAATTAGAGGTGGAACAAGACACTCATCTCATGAAACAGGACAAGAAGAGATCCTGGGTCTACAAGAATGAGATGAGACAAGATTTTATCAATATTTGTCCCCCCAATAAATCATTGTAGGAAACTAAACTTTTAAGCAATATAGTATTCTGCTAACACCTGCTTTACGCACACAGACATTTGTGGGAGGCTGTCTGAGATCTGGACCAGTGTAGCTAGCATGAATAACTGGCTTCCAATAAGTAGCAACTAATAGATGCAATAGACCTTGTTTCATAAACATTTGCTTCAGCTATAAAAAAAAACATGATACTGTAGACAGTTTAGTTTTTAAAGATTTAAAAATATTAAGAAATTTTACTCGGACGTCGCCATGTTGTTTATGTTGCCAGCACTTGGCATCCTCTGTGCTAGCCCATCCTGCCGATAGGCTACAATATCTTCCATTCTGCCTTTTTTGAGCCCAAGTGCACTGACGAAGAATGTAGAAATCGCTCCAAATGCACTTAAAAATGAAAGAACTGGTTGGTAAAGGGGCTGGCATTTGTGCAGCAGATGCTAATGTTAACTCAGATAAAGCAGCAAAGAGCTCTGCTTTTTGTTAGAAGATGTTCATGGTAAGTGTCGGGACCAAAACTATTCTCATACAGATTAGACGAGTGCATTATTATACAATAAGCCGTTATACAATTTTGCACAGTGAACCATGCCTTGTTTGTACTGTATATAGTTTGTGTCACCAGCTAAATTATTTATTTTTTTTACAACTTTCAATTTGTCTTGTGATGAGGAGCAGCCATCCTCACGTGGGAGACCTGAGAGGCAGAGGCCACATGCAGGACTGTAGACATGGGGATGCTAAACGTGATGCTGTGAGAGACAGCCTCACATCATCCAAGATGGAGGACTGAACTTTTAACATTATTTTGATGCTGCAGTTTTCAAACTTCTTTTTGAAAACACAAAAAGAAGATCTGTGGGCCTGCGTCTGCAGCTAGAGATACTGACTGTATCACCAAGACTAAAATTTGAAGGGACAGAATCTGTTCCCAGAAAGAGGAGAATTTAAAACAAATTTACAAAAACATCTGTAAAAGTAGTTAAAATAAGCAAAATTATCCAGGCAGAAATTTTTGGCTTAGGACAAAAAATAACTTAATGTACCAAACACTTGAGTGTTTTGCTGTTTTATGACTGTTTTAACAAGGCTTTAAGTTTTTATTTATTACAGTTTTAAATGGTTTTATGTGTATTTATGAGCCAGATGTCAAAAACAAGTCTTCATTTCATGAAATGTTATGGACGATAAAGTTGACTGAAGTGAACTGAATTCTATTGTGATCAGGGTGAAGGCCAGTCCACATCTTGAGGGCCTCCACTGGACATGATGTCCGCTCTTTTGTTCAGGAACCCAGAGATGTATACCTCTTTGATGAAGCGTAAATGTTTGCATGCTCAACACAGCTGAGCTAAGTGCACACCTCCCTGGCGGTTTAGGTAGCCAGCTGCCACTCTGTTGTATGTATAGTTCCGAACATCCTACATCCTGATACTGCAGCAGTTGAGCAAAGTGTCACACTGTGAGGAGCTCCAGGATCTTCTATGTGAAGAGGTGTGAATCGGCCACTTTCCACTTTCTTACCATCTGAGACAGACACGTCCTCCCCAGTTCCAAGAGAGAAGCATCACTAAACACAGAATTGTGTGATGTGGCTCTGCTGAAAGGGACTACCTCTGATAAAATGTGGGCATTCTCCAGTGGCTCCGATCTACTCCCACTAAGGGAGGGACGAAGATCACACACTACCTGTGACACACAAGATCGATGCACAGGCGGGTGAACAATCTCTGCAGGCCTCTCATGAACAGCAAGCCTAGTGACTTTCCTTGTGGCTGAATTTAACTCCACTCCCTAATGAATAATGAGATGGGATGGGAGAAACGAGCTCCTCTCCCAGTTTATGGAGAAGCCCAGGTTGGATAGATGTGCCACCAACATCCTTGTCTGTACCCCTGAGGGCAGGGGTACAGACAAGGATCGTCCAGATAAAAAAGGTTTCTCATTCCAGCTGTGCGTAATGGCTGCAGGCCCATCTCCTCACATTTTACAGACTGTGCGAGTGACTAACTGAATTGATACTTAGTCCCCTGAGAAATGCAGAAATCTTCTGTGTTTGGGGATGATTGAGACGTGAAAATAAGCTCTCAGTGGAAAAACCCTGGAAATTATGTCTTTAATCTGGAATTCCTGTAGCTCTGACTAGAGTCCAACTCTGTTCTGGGGATGACAGGATGGTCTCCAAAAACCTGTTGAATCTAGGGAGTTTTGCTGCGAACTTCAGTGTGTTCTCCCTGCTGATCAGTCGGTCCATCAACCTGTCCATGGAACATATGTGCTGCCACTCTGAGCAACACTCTAAAAGAGTTCAAGCATTTACTTGGTTTGCTGTGGTCATCATGGAAGCAAGGCAAGCCCCTGCAGCCATCACCCACATACTAGTTTTTCCAGGGATGACCCATTAGGGGTTTGGACAGAAAGGACTGCAGGTCAGCCTCCACAGGGTGCTTTATGCATGGGCTCACAGCCAGACACTGCTGCAGAGACGGTGTGTGTTGAGCGGAGGCTTCGGTGA
Source organism: Kryptolebias brasiliensis (assembly GCA_028566095.1). Lineage (NCBI taxonomy): Eukaryota > Metazoa > Chordata > Actinopteri > Cyprinodontiformes > Rivulidae > Kryptolebias > Kryptolebias brasiliensis. Next base: position 1,898,838 of record JAOXNZ010000210.1, read on the forward strand.
GATGCTGTTTTGGAAAAGGCTCATGCTGCAGGTCCTCGCCATTTGTTCTTACCGACAAGTGAGAAGAAGAGAATGAAGAAAACAGAGAACAAGCCATGTCCACACAAGCAGCACAGAGTGCACTCGTGGGCTCATATTCAGGCTGAAGAGTTGGAAAAACAGAGACTGTGTGTTGTTCAGAAATTGTGACATAATGCCTTTCAAACTACAGTTGAAAAGTTTCTAGTTCACTCTGAGGAAGATGTGTGCAAAGAAAGTACAGCAAGATTGGAGCACACCAGCTAACAGCCTCCAGAACCCTGCTGACATCCCATGTCTACTACACAGAGAAAAACTGTGGGTAGGTGAAGTAGGCCACTAAGCTGCTGTAGCCTGGGAAGCTGCAGCAACAATTGTAGATAATTGTTGCTGTTGATCATGGCGGTCCCGACAGCAACCAGTAACAGGGGGGAACCCCTGATCTGTAAAATCCTCCAACTTCATGTTAGGCACATAGTTTGAAACTGGTGCCTTCTGCTTCAGGGGTTCCATTGCCACTCCAGACAGGTATATTGTCACTGCTGGAAAACAAGGCCAGACCAGATCTTGGCAGCTGACATGTGACAAAGCAAACTTTCCCGCCAAGTCATCTGGGGAAGGGAGACGTTCTACTTCCGGGACCCTTGAAGTTTGCCACCATTCAGATGATGTCAGGGAGCACACCAACCAGCAAGCAAACTGCTGGGGGGGAATCACAGACATCGGGATGCTTGGGGCCTCAGAGAGTCCGATCAGTGACAGCAAGCCTGTCTCTGGCCCATATGCCTGCAAGAAGGAAGAAGGGCTGCATCTCGTTCCTTCATCTCAGTCATCTGATTCCTGCATGTCATTGGAGAAATTAAGAGCCTTGTCCAGCAAGTAGCAGTCTGCCACTGGAAAGAACTCCTCAGCTGCAGGGTGAAGATTGCCACCCAGCCTTGCCTGTCCTTCAGAGGGAGGAGCTTGCAGTATGTGCAGGAGGCCTGCGGGGTCAGGGCTAGACCTGTATGTTTTGCACAACGGCATCCCTAGCAAGTGGTATGCCAGTCATAACTCATGATGTATCCAGTCTGTCAGGCCAGACATAGATGAATCGTTCCGCTGGACATCTTTACTTATTCTTCAAATGTTTTGCTGTCTGAAAAAAAATGGGAGGTGATTACCCAGTCACAGCACAAATTATATAAACTAGGGTGGGGCCCACCTAAGAGGTGGGCATGGACTAAAGTTTTTAGTCCTGCGCTGGGCACAAAGGGTAAACCCACTACTGATAACCTTAAAGGGCAAAGCCTATGCAAAATAGAACTTTGGATGATGTTTCAACTGTGATTATGGTAAAAAAATTTCCGCACACATTTATTCAATTAAAATTTATCAAACAGACAACCTGTCTAACTTGAAACTTCTCGAACATTTAGCCACTTAAAACAAACCTTCTGGAGGTTTTGTTTTTCCTACGGGCTCCACACAGCCTCTCTGACTCTCTGGGTGTGCAGCACTCTTGTTGTGCTGCTGTAAGCCAAGGAAACCTTACAGGATGTACAGTACAAACCATCTTTTTATTGTCAGCTAGCTTGAAGTATTCCAGTGTCTTAGACCCTGTCAGCCATTGAAAACATAATCTAGCTTGTTAAACACATTGAGATTTTAAAAGTGAAACTGTAGCTTGGACTGACCTACAATTGACTGAGATACACAGCAATGTGGAAAAAACTTAAATGTAAAGTAATTTACATAGTTGATGATGTTGATTTTTGTGTCTTTTTGTAGGAACGTTTTAAACAAAAATTTCATACAATCTATTTATGCTAAGAATATGTGATATGAATGACTCAGCTACTACGTCAGGTTTAAGCTCAATATCACATAAACTGACTATGATATAGCCTTTTTTTAAATTTTGTTAGGTCAATTGGCTGTAAGAGCCATCCTGAATCAGATTGTCACCAAATGTTAATCAGTTGTACGTGCATAATCATTGATTACTTTCTGAAAGTTTCATTAAAAGCCATCCACTGGTTCATGAGATATTTTGCTAACAGACAGACAAATGAACAGACACAAAGACAAAAGCAATCAAATAATTGTCCACCATTTAATAAAAGAAACATACACAGAAACAAACACACATTAAAGTAAAGATTGACAGGCTGAAAGAGAACATAAAAGACAGATATGTAAGACAGAGAAACAGGAAGAGAAGAGATGAGCAACTTTAAAAAGAGGAAGTAGGCAACAGACAAATGAAGAAAGACAGGAAGAGGAAATGTGACCCCACTGGCAAGAAGAAGAATGGCAAAAACTTGCAGTCCTCCCAAGCCACCTTATAACAGTTAGTGTGTCTTCATCTGAAGCCAGAGATCACCTTTTTATCACAAAGTGACAATGCACTTTGTGATTTATCGTTAACTCATTTGTGATCTGCTGCTTTATCCTATCACTGACCACAAGCACTTTATTCATATTTGAAGCCCTTTCAAAACTATGAAAATACCATGTTCAAATTCAAGCTCTTCCAAGGATTTTAGCCCTGTTTCTATGGGTACTTTCATTTTCTCAAGGCCAGTTTCTATTTTTTTTTAATAATTCTGTTGAACATAAATTCAAAAGCAGTGTTTAACATTTCATAGTCGATTTATTGTATTTTTAATTACTTCTGTCAGTTTTAAGTTATATCAGTGACCATATAGGTGTGTGGGGGTGTGTGTGTGTATATATATGCTCTTGTGCTGCCATGATTAGTGCCTCTGTGCCGTCCTTCCGTCCAGCCCTTTCTAGCCACTGGTAGGATTTGTTGATATCAGCCACTTCCTCAATCTGCCGGTGGTACATGTCGTGCAGGGGCTTGTCTTTCCATGAGGGTTCCTCTTTCTCCTATTCCATATTGGGTTTCTGCTGCCTTAGACATTCACTTAGCAGATCAACATTGGGGGCTTTCTCCCTGATGTACTACAGGATATTGGTTGTTTCATTCTTTATAGTGGCTCTGATGTTCACTAGTTCTCTGCCTCCCTCCTTTTTCTTAGTGTACAGTCTCAGGGTGCTGAACTTGATAAAACCCTCCGTGCATTGTGAGTAGCTTTTGTGTCTTGATGTCAGTGGCTTCTATCGCCTCCTTTGGCCAGGTTATATAGGGCAAGATGGGAGTTTTATATATGCACTCTATCTTGAAAACAAATCTCACTTTGATGAAGTTTTTAAAAACCTGCAGAATTATCGCTTGTCCCTAAAATGAAAAAGTGGATAATATTTTTGCTTGAGTCAGTGTGTGTTTGACTTTTAGCAAAATTTCTCATGATACACTGGATGAGTTTGAATGACACTTCTAAGAAATAATAATTGGATGTACGTCTACAAGTGATTAACTTTTGGACTCACTCAATACAAGATGGCTGCCACAGCTAACCAACTCTAGATAACACAAAAATGTCTATAATTTAGTCCGTTTTACACATTTTGAGCTAAAGTTTAGTGTGGTAGTAGCTGAGAGTCATCCTTAATACATGCTCCAAGTGCTACTCATTTAATAAGCTCTTTGCTTCAAACTTTAACATTAACTGTTGCAGTTAACTCTGTTTGTGTGTTAGCAAAATATCTAATGAACCACTGGGCGGATTTTCATGAGACATGCAGAACGTAATCATTGGATGTTCATCTACAACTACCTTCTGGTAGCAATTCAGTTTAAGATGGCTCCCACAGCTAATCAAGACTAGCCAACACAACAGTTGCTTTAACTCAGTCAATTTTACAAATATTGAGCAAAAATCTGATGTCATTCATTCAACAGATACACTGACGATGTCTCACAATATTGCACATAATGTTCATTTTCAAGGTTTGAGCAAATCTCGGGCATGAAAGGCAGGATATAAAATCATTCTAGGAATGCTAGGCCTTTAATTGAATCAGCAACAGGAATAACCCTCATCAGATCCAGATATCTGGGGATAAAGGGTGATGGCTGCTGACAGCTGACAGTTCCACATGCTCAGACACATCAAAATGAAAACACAAGGGAAATGCAAACAGCACAATTTCTTTCACTGAAAACCATCTTCAAATGCTTTTCTCTTACTCAAATGTGCCCAGTTAAGTCTGGTATTATTAGACTGAAAAGAGTTATTAGGCCTCAGTTATTAAGTTATAAAGATTTGGATCTGATTGGGCTTATCTGGACATAATACCACATTTAGTTCTGATTTTCTGTCTATTCTTTTTACAGGAACTAACACCATTTATGGTCAAATAGGAACCATACTGTCCAACACTGTAGTTATACAAGTTTTCTGGTTTACTACTGTGTTGACATAGCAATCAATTTAGATATTAGTTAGAGATGGGCCGTTTGACACTGAGGCTCCGAAGCCCGTCTCACTTTTTTGAAACTGGTTCGAAACACTGTGTAGGGGCTTGTTTTAAATCTCTGCATTCACATGATCGATGATGTTTGAGGTTTTATTGTCACAAGGAGACACTGGAAATTAGGTGGCTTATCCAAACGTCTTACACAGCTTCAGTTGTTATAGAGAAATGAGCTCTGCGTCAGAGATGGAAAATTCAAGTGGACAGCAAAGTAATAATTTAATGTACAGGGAAACACATTTGTTTAAAATTGTTCTAATGTTTAAGTCCTTTCTGATAAAGCTTGCTAATCATTACAATCACACCCCAAAATATATCCTTATTTGCTTTTATATTATCCTGATTGTCTAAATGTTTTTATATGTATATACATATATTTTATGGGTTCAGTGCCTCATGCTCGCAAGAGTTGGTGTTTGGAAATAACACCACCCCTATGTTGCAGCACCTTTGTGCTAAATAACAGGTGCAGCACCTCATCTGACCACCCTGCTGGCCCTTATGGTATAGTGATCATCAAATACCTGGTTAAATAACTACAATAGAAATTACAACCTACAATTTTGTTAATAGGATGTAATAGTAGCACACATATACATGTTGTAGATATGCATTTACAACCTTTTAGTCATACCTTCAAATTACTGATACGTGTCATCTCACTTCACATCACAAACCTGTCCTAATAATCAAGTAATTATAAGTAATAACAGGGGAACACATTTAAACATTTATTAGAAAATTGGCATGCTAAAAACTAACTTGTTCCTTTTGCTTTGGAATTGGAATCAGCAAGATGTGTGAATCATTTAGATGTTTGTGGCTGCTATACCTGCAGCTGACCAATAGATGTCATTGGTGGTGTTTGGCATCTTTGAGGCTTCAAAGCTTTTTTTGGTACAATCAGGAAGAAGCCTGAAAATATTCACAAGGCTTCATCTGCCCATCTCTAATATTATTATACTATAAAGAGAATAAAAGTCACATATGGTTGCAAACACTGTGGAGGGAAGTTTATATAGACACAAACGCACCCCCCTCACACACACGTATACATACATATGTATACATATCAAGGCACTAACCCTTTTTGGGTTTTACTATCGCCAAGCAAGCAATAATGTTTTTGCCTGTGTGTGTGTTTGTTAGCAAAGTGTCTCATGAACTGCTGGATTTTCATGAGATGTGCATTTACAAGGAATTAAGTTTTAGAGTCACCCTGATTCAAGATGGCTGGCACAGCTAATCAAAACAAAAAAATGGTTGTAACTCAGTCAATTTTACAGATGTGGATATATTTGATGTTGAAGGAGCTGAGAGTCATCCCAAACACTTTCTCTGAGTAAACATGGACCAATTACCGGTTTCAAGGTAAATCATGGTGTTAAAAAGTCAAAACCACTCAATTTTTCCATCCTTCCATTCCTGCAGTTTAAATGCTTTTTCAAAACATACCAGAGACAAAGCACCCCCCTCCCCTTTTTTATTTTATTATAAATAAATATATATAAAACAGCCTGTTGATTTTGGTGTTTTAGCTGACACTATAGGTAAATGAAATCTTAATTTTAAACAAATTCTCAATACTTGTCATTAAATTTAAATTGCAGCTTTGATCTTAAATATGATAATAAATTTTAAAAAATGATCAGAAATTGGTTTAAATCTGTCCTGAGTGCAGGAAAAACCTGACACGAAGGTTTAAAACAGATTGACTGTCAACAATCTGTCACCTTAATTATATCTATGTATTAAAATCAGAATTGCAGCATTTCCTTACCCTGTTTAGCACAGCTAACAAACTGGGCTTTGCTTAGTTCTCTATCCTGCCTATTTATCTTGCTAACTGGCAAAATTTACTCTCCACCGTTTAGCATAGCTAACATGGGTGCGCAATTGACTACCACAGCTAACATTTAGCCTGTTTAGATTACTAGCAAGCCAAAAATAGACCTCTTTTTCCATTGTCCTAAAATGACATCAGAGACAAAAAAGAAAGTGCTGAGAACATTTATCGGAGCTGGCAGCCGCTGCTCACATCCACGTCTGAAGACTTCTGGATTTTTTCTTTTAAAGATGGATACTCACGACCCTTGCCCAGTGTGTCTCGGCATGTTGAACACTAAGGTGGCACTTGCCAACCTGGAGTCTTGTGTGTATTGGAGCCGGCTTCACAAGTCGACCCTGGAAAGATAATTGGGATTCCTGTCAAAAATACTGGGAAATTAATCCACAGCCAGGGACACCCTGCTGTCCGAAGCTCTCGAGCAAACTGCAGAGTTGGAATCCAAGGAGATGGAGGACAGCGCTACAGCGCTATCCTGGGGAGAGCATGAAATCTTTCTCATCTGCAACGTCAAGGACCTGACCTGATCAAGTTCAACATGCAGTCAATATTGCTGGCGGACAATGAGGTATCCCTTGGGGCCTCAGGTAACTTCTCAGAGGACTAGGGTGGTGCTGACAAGGAAGGGGAGGAGTTGATGCGGAAAGCGGTGGAGACACTTGCCATTAGTGGACAGATTCACCCCAGTCATTTTTAAACTGTGCAGTATGTCTAAAACGGAGTGCTAACACAACAAGCAAGATCTTTTGTTTAAACTTTACAAATAACTTTTTGAGGCAACCCTGTTTGTCTGTTAGCAAAATATCTCATGAACCACTGAACAAATTTTTAATGAAATCCTTAGAAAGTAGTCATTGCATGGTCATCTGAGCAGTAACTTTTCGAGTCAACTTGATTCAAGATGACCACCACAACTAAGTGACCTTAGCAAACACAAAAATGACTAAAGTTCTGTTAATTTTACAGATATTGAGCTAAAATATGACGTGGTAGTAGCTGAGATTGATCCTCAACACATAACTAAAGTGCTAACATATTACGTAATATCTTTGTTTCAAACTTTGTCATTAATAACTGGAGTCAATCATGTCTGTCTGTTAGCAAAATATCTAATGACTTACTGGAATGTTTGAAATGAAACTTTCAGAAGGTAATCATTGGATGGGCCTCTTTATACCTGAGTACTAAATTAAAAACCTTTTGAATAATTTGTATCAATAGCTGAGAATTTTTCTGACTCTAAATATGACAAAAAGAAGGAAACAAAAAGTAAAGTTTGTCTCAGTCACCTGTTTGTTTTTGGGTTAAATAAAAACTAACTGACTGAGTCTGTCAAGAAGAAAAGAAGCGGGAATATGGAGACAGTTTGATCACTTCTTTCACCCATAACACGAACTGTTTTCTGCTTGAACAGACAAGGAACCGAGAAGGTGAGACAGGAGCAGACAGATCGGGTGAGGAAGCAGGGGAGGGAGGGGGAGTGAATCACACCGACTGCGGAGCAAGGAAAGCCCGCTGCCGAACAGAGCCCACAGCGGAGGGAGGGGGGGGGGGGGTTGACAGTGAAAGTAGCCCCCTCCTCCTGTCCTCTCCCCAGGTCCCAACCAGCCCAGGAGTTACTCACAATCTCGGCATGAATCAGGTCCGGAGGGTGGTATCCGCTGCGCCTTCGGAGACACATCCGGGTGGGTTTGTTTCCTTTCCCACCGCCCCGCACCAGCGGTCGTTCTGTGTGTGTGTGTGTTTTTTTTTCCTGTCTCCGTCGTTGTATCGAAAGAAGGAGCCTTCGTCCTCCTCCTCCCCCTTGTGTTGCTCTCCTCCCGCTTGGGTTTTTCCCAAAAAGAGCGCGTGGTAGAGAGACCTGCAAAAAACAGAGAGAGGGAGCTATATCACCGCCCTGATGACACGGGCGGCAGAGCGCACGCGCAGTCTCCCTGTCCAGCAAGCGCTAGAGTTTATCTGATATAACTTTACTCTACTATTGTCACCCGCCGCCAGGGGCGAATCAAGCCATTTAAAAGCGTGTGTATGGAGGGGGGTTCTGTACGGTGGCCGACAGGTGCAAACGCGCAGCAAACGACGAGCTGCAAACACATGTATGACGCAAATTCGAAAACACGCAAACACAAAAAACGCTGCAAACAAAAAAAAAAGTGCTGCAATCACAAACAAAATGCTGCTGGAGGGAGCTCAAACTCCGTGTTACTCAACGACAGCCCAGAAACCTGGCTGATCTAGAGAAGATCTTTGTGGAGGAATGGGCCAAAATCCCTGCTGCAGTGTGTGCAAACCTGGTGAAAAACTACAGGATACGTTTGACCTCTGTAATTGCAAACAAAGGCTACTGTACCAAATATTATCATTTATTTTCACAGGTGTTCAAATACTTATTTGCAGCAGTAACACATCAATAAATTAATATAAAATCATACATTGTGATTTCCAGATTTTTTTGTTTAGATTATGAAAATTTCATACCCCTCCATGATTTCTAAGTGGGAGAACTTGCAAAGTCGCAGGGTGTTCAAATACTTATTTTATTCACTGTATCTATACACACACACACACACACACACACACACACCCCACACACACACATATATATATATGTGTGTGTGTGTATGTATATATACACTCACCGGCCACTTTATTAGGTACACCTGTCCAACTGCTCATTAACGCAAATGTCGAATCAGCCAATCACACGGCAGCAA
>JAOXNZ010000210.1:1975180-1993190 GCA_028566095.1 Kryptolebias brasiliensis
AGCAAATTTTAGATTTAGATACTGTTTTGCTAATTTTAGCTTTTGTTGAGATTATTTTACCTTTAACAATCTAGTTTCAGCTTCTCTAGCAAATTTCAGCAAAGTGTTTCAGCGCTCAGCCTTCACATAGCATTTTCACAGAAAATGCTATTTCTCTAGTTTATGTATAATTTAAGTTATGTAGGCCGTTTTTCAAACACTGTTCTCAATTCATGCTTAGTTTCTACTGTTTCTGTGTTCTTTCAATAAGCTGTTGTGTGCAACACACACATTTCTGGAAGTACTGGTCATTACATTGAAAGTGCATAGTAAAAAACAATGAAAACTCATGTCACACATTAGTTATGCACCTGCAGAATCAGATGTTGGAATTTAAGTTTATTTGTTGTATGTAGCTGGGATAAGGTCTGCGTTTGTTGTCTGCTTTGTCATTTTGGTGTCCTCTCAATGACAACACCCAGAAGTGCCTCAGGTTTGCCAAATCACAATGAGCAAAGCAAACTTTGTGGATTTGTGCAATCAACTGATGCCTATTTGACTTAAGTAAAGACCTGGATGGCAATTAAGTACATCAATGGAATAAATCAATAAGCGATTGTCCTGGGTTCTCTATCAGCTTTTCCTGCATCCATTTCTTTTAATTAATTTATGTTCAAAGCATTTAGACCTAACCACATAGCTGAATTGGCTCCTTTTATCTGGATAATTGAATTGTGACTTAGGTCCCATCTACTATTCTAGATTTTTTTTTTTTATGAATATATATAGTAGCATTTTGCTAGTTAGTAGTACTAAAGATCATGACACAGACAAGTTCCAGTCTTGTGACTCATTTATTATCTATTCTTCCAGGACGTGCTTTCCCTCTTTTATATCCCCTTTACAACATTTCACTCATGGTGTCAACTTTACAGTTACAATAAAAAAGACCAGAACATAAATGTTAGACCAGAACGAACAGAAAAACTGACCTGAACAACCCCTCTGAATGCACAACTAGGACGAAAAGTCCATGCCTTTTTGTCCCAAGACTACCCAGCAGCCTTTGTGGCTCACCCGGAAGTCACAATATTTTTATTGTTCAGTAAAAAAAAAAAAGAAAGCAAAAAAGAGCCATTTGGATGTGGCTCGAGAGGTGCAAATGCAGAAAAAAAATTGTCTGTTTTAAAAATATTAGAAGTAGTGAATTGTGAACATATACAGTTACATTCACATTGTCTTTAGAAAGACTGAGAAGAGACTTTTTCTAAATCCAAATTCAGATCTTAATACTTTTGCGTGAGAATGTCTATCAGGTTTGAGATCTGAAAATATACTTTATAAGCATGCTTTCTTTTCTAACCACCGAATATTTGAACAGAGAACACCACCGCGCTCATAATTTCAGAACTGACACAGACAAAATGATTTTCTTCTTCATCTGTTTGCTGTCAGATTTATCTTAGAAATGAACATGCATAAAAAAATAATTTAAAAGAAATCCAGTCCCATCCCCACAAGCAGCTTTAGCATTTTCTTTTTTAAATATTTAACTTTAATTTAGTTACCACTGCCCAGATATAATTGTGTTGGGTAACCTGCTCTAAAATCTTTTGAACGAAAGTCCATCAGTTCAGCCACTAAAAATGTTGAATGAATTTAGACCCTAGATGACCTGTGGTGGGAGACAATGAGGTTGTGTTACACAAATACAATAGGATGTCTGTCTATTAAGCATTGTGTCCTCATGAAGGGAAAGTGAATTTGCATCTCTTTGAATTGAACAAATTGGCTCCTTTTTGTGTATCATCTCAAACTGCAAGAAAACTTGTCCTGGAATTTAAATTTGCATTTAATCCATTTTAAGACATAACTAATGTCAAAGTAATATCATATAAATTATTAATAGTTAACATTTATATAAAAGATGAAACAATGCTCCCGTACCCATCAGGTACTTCTAGTTAGATCTCTCCATTCTCCAAACACATGCACACACACCTCAGTCCTTTACTGTGTCAAGTGGAGACTCTTATCATTGATTTTCTCTTTTCTGTTCTCTCCTCTGTTCACTCACTGCGGCGCTTCCCCAACTTATCTGGCTCTGACAGAACAATGCTGCAGTAGGAGGGCACGCAAGGACAGATTAGATTGTTTGGGGATTCTCATTTCTCATTTTTTCATAGTTTTCCATCAATGTGTTCCTGTTTCTATTCCACATTCCTACCCCGGTTATTTTGTTTATCCGCAGCTATCACTTACAACTACTTCTTCTCCTCCTCTCTGTCTTGGACTCAAGAATATAGTCTTGGTCTTGCCTTTATATATTTTTCCTTGTGTGCCTGTGTGTATTAGTTTAAAAATATGATTCAGGTTAACCTGTGTCTTGGCTTTTTTTGTGCGTAGGTTAGAATGTGTATTTTGGTTTACAGAATGTTTAGTGTTTGTGGTGTTAGCACCTACTCTGCATGAACGGTGGTAATTACTGTGCTTCCTTTCATCTGTAGAAGTCAATGAAGCTGAACTCATTGTCTCCCTACATGGAAGTCAACAATTGTGAGAATTCCCTGGTGACATCACAACCATTACTAAACCAGCTTCCTGCATTTTTTATCAGTCACAATGTGTCTCAGTTTGTTCTTTGTCTCTCTTTTCTCCCTCTCTCTGCTTCTGCCTTCTGGTGAATGTGTGTGTTTGTGTGGGTGTGTAAGTGTGCATGCTTATCTTTTGTTGTTTGTGTGTTTATGCGTATATATACTTGGTATAAACCAACTAACATTTGTGAACTTGCAGAAAATGCACTTTAATCATTATCGAATCTTCTTGCACTTCCATTTTCCGTAATTTCAAACAGATTAGTCAAACTGTTTAACAACTTCTGGGAGAGAAGAAAGACAAAGCCAATCTTGTCTGCAGCTTTACATCAATTTCTTCAACTAAAACCATGTTATCTTCCTTTCAATTTCATTTTTCAAACTTCACACACATCAACATCTGCGCAATGGTCCATTTATCTGCTGGACTGGAGCGCAGTGGTGAAAGGCAGTTACACCCTGGACAGGCTGCCAGTCCTTAACTGGCCCAACGTAAACACCAATGACTAAAATCACCAATTACTCTAACATGTATGTTTTTGGATAGTGAGCGGAAGTCGAAGGACCCAAAGTAAATCCATGCATGTTTGGGAAAACATCCAAACTCCACACAAATAGATTAAAATCCAATTTGGACAATCAGCGAAGAATTTTCCCCTTTTAACCACACTTTTTTGAAGTGGGGTTATGTGATGCACTTATTGATCAGAACATTCTTTGTCTGGAGAGGCTTGGAGGAATTCTGATGAGGGAAAGCAAACTAAGAAGGCCTAGCTTAGATGCTCATAAAGTAGTCATGAGAAGAACAACTTTTATTTTTTCAATCATAAGTCAAACCTCAAAAATTTCATAGTGGTTCAAGTTATCCTGTAATACTTTTGTGTCAAGCAGTTACTTATGTTGAAGACCATCTTTGTTGCACACAGGCTGTGGTTTGGCATTCTGATGTTGAAAAATGATGCATACTCTGTGTAGTTCTCTTTTGAAAAAGTTATGTCATGTAAAAATTTACACTAGCATTCAGTTGGACAGCTGTAACAGTTTATGAAGTGTAAGTTGTTGTCTATAGCAAAAAATTACTCTGCTTGTGATCCCATTTAGTTTGAATCTACCCCCTAGATTCTACAACATGGTCCACAGCAGCTATAAGCCACTGATGGCTCATAAGTATTTCACACAACCCCCACTGCAAAAGAACTGGAAAATCCCTTTAAGGTAAGGCTTGGTCAAGTTGTAGTATGGGTTTATTCTGAAGTAATGCAGGTTTATGATTATTGTTGCCTCATCTCATCTCTAGATATAAATGAGCTTAATATTGTTATTTCATTTAGATGTTTGCATATCTGTGTTTGATTTAAATCAAGTGGCCTATTTAAAGCTTATAACAGCTGTTTTTAATCTGATTTCCAAACAACGGTAGCTAGAAGGCATCGCACTAAAACTGCTGTGCTTTCTGAAAGGGATTTTAATCATTTAAAGGAATATTTCTTTGCAGAAATGAGCTGCTAACAGGCTGGTTTTTGTCTGTTTATGTCATTAAAAATGTCCTGAAACAGCTTTGATTACAGTAACTGTGTCTCAGTATAGCTTAAATGAAGAGAAAATCCTCTGCTCTAACCACAGTGGCTGCACTGGCGTCTTAATGGGTGAATGCCACTTTTTTTCCCCCTCAGTCTCAAATTTCCTTTGGTGATGTTTAACCCCCAAACTGCATTGCAAAATATATTTAGTGGGAAGAGGGTGGCCTCAAACTCAAGCAACCTCAGCATTTGTGTATGAAAAGCAGATCATAAAAAGGAGGTTCGTTTTATGGGATGTGTGAAGTAGAATGATGAACCAAGGCTGGGACCAAGAGATGATGGATGCGATTAGGCCATTTTGGCATGGGTTGGCTAATTGCTATTTGGAAAAGGATGAGATAGGATCTGATGGTATCGAAGCCCATGAAGAACTTGGCTCAAAGTTGATTCAGATTGCTTCCACCCAATGATAAATGAGTGAGTATAAGGTTTTGCTCCTCCAACAAAAGGAGCATGCAATGCTGACATCTCTTCTCTGCAGAAAGTGGTTAGAGTTTGTCTTAAAACCAACAGATTTTTCACATGATTTGTTTTCCAAAAAGAAATCACCCATGGGGTCTTTAAAGTCACTAAATCTTGTGCAAAAGTGGCTAAGTTGTCATCAGAGCCTCTGCAGGGGAAAGTGAACAACAATTCTCCCCTCCTGTGCAGGATCCTGTTTTGATTCAGTGTGTGTGCACAGAGAACATGAGCTCACAGATAAATCAATCGTCAATGTGACAGAGGGAAAAAAAGAAGCTGAAGAAAATGAACAAAAGTAGTGTGCTCACATCCAAATTCAAATAAGAATTTAACCACACATAATATGCCCTTATTTCTGTATTCCCAAGTAAAATCTGTGATAGGAAACACTGTCTTAGGGCTTTACATATTTTCTTCGTGACAGAGGCAGAGGTACAGATCATGATATAGATTAGGTTAGAGTCTATAAATGCTGAGACTATAAAAGCGTTTCTATTTTTGAATAAAATGTCTTAAGTGTACTTGTGGCTGCTTTAACAGAAGATACACAATTACTGGAACAACATAGAGAAAGAGAATTATGTGCTTTGCATGCAAGTTGTGTGCTGAGTGAATCTTTTGCCTCCCCTTAGCTTCTTTTGCCACATCTTAGAGTGTTTAAATAGGTCCATAGCTGTGAGTTCACTAACGAACTGTCCCCTTCTGTGTTCATTTGTTTCCATTGTTATGGCTCCTTAATAGACCCAACTGCAGCATTTATTCTGAAATGCTAGTGTTTCAGAAGCTAGTTTAGAGCTAAGTGTAGAGATTCTTCCTCTTTAGGAGGTTTATTTAACCACAATTATGTTTAATGCCTGGACAGCTATTCACCAGTACTGAGACTGGAACTTAAAATTAAATTTATTAGGGGTTCCTTTAGTCTTTTAGAAAATTGGACAAAGGCTGAAGTAGTTTTCTTGCTGAAAACAAATACGCAGACAATTATGGGTGACACTATTATATCACTAAGGAAGGCAGGGGATTTGTGTTGCTACTCCTTGCAGAGATACTTTTGTTGGGTATGGCCTTTGCTAGGAAATGTCACACAGAAGTGTCAGGCTTCAAAGGCCACCTTCAGGGCAGGTCCCTGGACCGAAGCCCACGGGTACACATGCCCTCATATATAAACACACACACACAGCCTCCCCCCACCAACACAGACACACACCCACCCACACACATATTGTGAACACAGACAGAGGATATATTCTCTGTAAGTCAACAAGAAATCAAGACTTAAAAAGCAATTTTTGTTTTTAGTTAAAAAAGTTCAGTTATGTATTTTGTTTTTTCATTTACTCATACAATAAGTATGTACAGTGTTTTTTTTAATTCACCTCAAAATAACATCTTGTTCACTTTCATCAGTTGTTTTAAGATTGGGATAATTTGCCGTATCAGCCCAAGATTTATAGGAAACAAAATCTGTATCTTGCTGTAATTGTCTCAGATGACATTTGACTTATATTTTGTGCTCATGTTTGTAGTTTTGCACAGTGATTCTCAAGAGGGAGAGAGGAATAGCCTGCTGAAGTAGGCCAGTGGAGAGTCTGACATTTAGACTCAAAGGCTAGTAGGATGCCTGCGTCTGTTATGTGCTCTCTGGCTTTTTGTCGGGTTCTCGGATCAGGACTGACTTGCCCACGCGCCTTTGCCAGATCGTCTGGAGGCCTATGCGTTCCCTCTCCCTGACGCAGCGTCTTTGAATTTTGCCAACTTTTTCATTCAGTCTCCATGTCTGAATGGTCTCACTAGTGGCTACCGCTAAAGACCCAAACCCATCTCACACGGAAAAGAGAGAGGGCCGTGGGGAAGCCGCAAAAGAGAATCACATTGTCTCGTCTAATGGAGGCCAGGGACTCATGGAGTTCTGCCCTTACAGTGGTAAAGCAAGCACTCTTCAAACCAGTCATTTATTCTGTCTAAAGGCTCATTTATTCTATCCTAAGGCTATGTTGTGAAAACATCTCTAATGATGATAGGGATACCCAGTGGGTTAAGATGTTGGAATGATCTTTCATGTCCCGTGAGATGTCTTAGCTTGACCTACTCTTTGACCCTCGGGGGCTGTGCTGCCTAGTGGAGCCAGAAGACTCATTTGACATAGCTCAAAGGCTGTCTTAACCCCTGTGGTAAACTCATATATTACAGCTGCACATCCTCAGAGTGCTGTATTATCACTTAACTACTTCTCTCCCACAGATATTTTGACACTGTAGGGATTCAAAGACTTAGCTCAGCCATAACAGTGAAAGGACTATAGAGATTGTACAGTGAAATAGGTTAACATTTGGTTTCTTTTTTTCCCTATTTAATTTTGGTGTGGTTAGTTTCAGATTCATTTATACAGTTACTCTAACCTTCAGCGCTTTAATACCCTTAAAATGTTAAGAGCTTCCGTTAGACAAAGAGTTCTTAAAACGCTCTTCTTCTAAAAAGGCTATAAAGTTAGGAACATGAAAGAGAAAAAAAATACATTTCTAGTGGAAGGTTGAGAGGAAGAGAGACAGTTAGTAAAAGGAGAGACGCTTGTTTTGCTCATGGAAATATCAACGCAATTAGGAGCAGCATATCATTTACAAATCAGCCTTGACATTTAGGATGCAGACGAGTAATAATGGAGAATTGTATTTCACTCGTGATGAGAGCAATGTCTTTCTGACTGGAGAGGGGCAATATGTACAACACAGACGTTCTTCCCAGGTGTCACATTCAGCCCTCTAGTACCAGATACTACATTACTCATTTGGCCCTCTTTTTTCCACTGGGTGAAAACATCTTGGTGTGATTGAGCTACAAATAAAGTCTTGTTAGACTGAGTTTTGGTTTTCATCAGTTATAAGTATGATAAAAAGACATTCTGAGATTGTATTAAAAGTGATACTCAAACTAGATCACTTCAGTTGAACTTAAAACTGAAAAAGTTCATTTTGCTGTTCTTTCAAAAGGACAAAGTCCATTGAATTTTTCATCTTTCTTCTTACAAACAGTCTTTTGGCCTACAGTTACAAAAAAGCAAAACATTTTATACATCTTGATAATAAGAAAATACAAGGCCTTTTACAAACCAGAACTAATGCTTCACATGTCTCACTCATATTTTTTGGATTATAGGCCAATTTGAATGACTCAATTGGACAGTTTTGGTGAAATAGATCAGTTAGTGTCACCTTTGGCATTTTTGTCCTCACAAGTCTATCTTTGGTGTTTACAGAAAACCTTAGTGGTAGCAAGCAAACCTTAAACCATCTGCTCCAATCATATCACTTCATCTGTGATCCTGTTAGAATGTGGCATGTTATGAAGAGATGTGTCCCAGATAAAGCACAAGGCATCAATGCAACAGTGCTACATCTGTCTTAGGCAAAATGGAGCAGACAAGATTTTAGTTTTTTTAAACAAACACAAGTAAGGCTTGCATTTTATAGGTGTATGACTATAGCCACTGAGCATCCCAGAAAGTGCATTCGAAAAGTTCCCTGAAACGTTGCAGGTTTTTACAAAAAAAAATCTTGAGTGAATGTTAAGACAGAGCTTTTCATCATCTATATGTGAAGCTTTAAGAAATAGCAAGCTGGTGGCGGTTTGTGATTGAAGTGCCAGCTCTGCAGATAAGTGGGATACATCCTCTGCAACTCCAGCAGAAATGCAGCCCGCTTACAAAGAGATAATAAATAAACATACCGCCAGCAGACTGTAATACATGCACATTACCCAGCATTACTTCTGTGCTTTATAACTGCAGATTTTGTAATAACAGTACACAGTCTGTGTTGTCATGCTGTTTTATTATAATTTATGATGGATTCTTTCAACACGTCTGCAGAAATGGTTACACATCTCCTGTGGTGTGTAGCTGCTATGCATCCCCAGAGAGCAATCTTAACCTAATACAAATCTGGCTTGCTTTTGCTGCTGGTGATGAATGTCCTCTGATCATAGACACTGAAAGTCTTCACTCGAGGGGGTTAATCTTAGTGTAAAGAAATGTGAGGAAAAGCTGATTTGTTTCCCTTTTTTTTTTTTTTTTTTTTGCCGGCACTCTAATATTCATCGACCTGCAGAACTTGGCTCATTTCAAATGACAACTGAAAACTAGGTTTGCACAATACTTTTGCCCGTGCTGGATTGACAAATGCAGCATTTCTCAGACCGCATAGCTGGACACATCGGCAAGCTGTGATAGGTAATTCCTAAGGCAGCAGCCTTATCTGTCTTCCTTCTCCTTTTCCTTCACAGAATTGGAGAAAGTAGGAAAAGGGACAACAGGAGATGAGAGGAGGTGTGAGAGGAGGTAGATACATGTAGGGAGATCTAAGGCAGCTGTCTGCCAGAGTCTGCTGCTTTGTCCTGCATGGGCTGAAGCTACAGAACCGTAATAATCTGGATCAGCAAAATGCATCAGTGTAAAAGAAATACATTCAGTTTCCATTAGATTTCAATAAAAATAATGAACTGATATCAATCTACCAGACTGTTAAAATATGTGGGTGAAACATATTTTCTTACACAGCTTCAGTTTTTTAATTTGTACAGTATAATTGTTGTTCTTTTGTTTTTGTTTTTTGTGTGTATATTCTTGCGTATTAGGCAGCCTGCTAAAAAAAGCTCTGTTTTTCTTGCCAAAGCGAGAGGGGAAAAAAAAAAAATAGAGTGAAAAGTGCTGGCTGCCCACACAGCGGCTCAAGTGAACATCTGTCACAGCTTGTTGCTTAACTGTTTGTGAAACCATTTCTAAATTGTTTGTGCATCAGGATGGTTTTAGGAGGGACACACTGAAGCATCTCTGTTTTATTTAAATGTGTGCCAAGCACGGCTGCAGGAGAAAGTAAATTATGACCCACAGAGGAAAAGAAAGTTCATAGTAGATCATTTGCCCTTTTTGTCTTAAAGGACTAACACAGTTTACTGCAGCAGTATCGCTTGTAAAATCTAACACAGGCATTTGGGGATGAATAATTTATACGCTCACGTTTTTGTTTGTGATTACCACAGGTTGATGTTAAAACATTGTTACCTTACCCAAGGAGGTTATGCTTTCAGTAGTGTTGGTTGGTTTTTCCGTCCATCTGTCTGTCTGTTTGCAAGATTACTTAAAACTAATAAACAGACTTTGATTATATTTTTTGGAATTGTTGGGGTTGTCACAAAAAAACAAGTGATCACAATCCAGATCCTACAATTTTTTAATGACCCTATGGCCTTGGAGGAGTTTTGCACTTTTCGAGCGCTTTTAGTTCTTTTATATGCCCATCTATTATGAATTTAATCAGCTTTTAAGCTCACCATAAGAAACTGGTAATGCAGCATTTCATAGCTCATCAAACTAGCTTAGCTTTGTGTGCACTTTCTGACAAAAATCTGCATTACTTGCATTTGGATATGTGGCAATAAGAAAGGTTAAGTATGCCCTAATGAGTGGAAAACACTAGACCTGACAAATTACTATTTTTCATGAATTTGTTGACCATTGCGTTTGAATTGCTCTGACACCAGACATCTTCTTTTTGATTCTGCAGAAACATAGGAATACATAGAAAGAAAACTGCTGGTTTTCTAAGTTTTTGATTCAACTGAGCCTTGCCTCCATATGGATAAAGTGTTTGTGGGTTTTAAAGTTTTCTCATCATACAATTTGATGTCTTTTGTTTCATCAGCAGTTCTCATCAAGCAACATAAGGCCTCAGTATGAGCTGGCTGATTTGCATTCTACTCATACTTTCAGGCTATGTAGTTTGAACAATAGAGAAAATTAAAAATATACTAGACTTGTTTCTATATTACAATACACATATGAATCATCTCACTGATATTAAAACTTCTGCTTGACTAATAAAAATAAACTTTTAATGCAATTTTAGATCTTAAAAACTGCTTTTTTGTGTGTGTCATTTTTGTATTATTTAAACATCATTTAGTGTTTTAACTGTGTTTTTTGTTGTCGTTCGTATCACTGAGCATAGGGTGTTTTTATCTGCTCAAGTGGCTAAAAGAGCTGAATTCAGAATGAAGAGCAATTCACAAGCTCTGTATGGTTTTGTGAGGTCAAAACTTATAGCTTAAAATGCACAGAATGCCAAATTATACTGACTAAATTATAGGCATTGAATAATGGAATTCTTCTGTAAAAGTCTAAAACTGACCCTTACATGATAACAAATGGCCTGACCTTTAATTAGTTTCTACCCATTGTCTTTCTAAAAATATTTTTGTCAATATTATAATAGTGAGGAATTACCTGTATTTTAGCTTAAGAAATAGGTGCTATGTTACTGTCTCTTCAGCAGTTGTGCAAGAGTTTACAGTAATGCCCTTTATGTTGAATTGCTTGGAAGCAAACACAAGACAAGAAAAAGATGTTGCTGACAGTTCCCTGTTGACTGAGGCATTTCTGGGAAACTGATAATCTTTGTGGTTGTAAGAAAAGGTTTAACAGAAAGAAAAATACCGTCAGGACATGGCTATATATCAATTTTTCTCTCTTTCCTCTCTGAAGCTGATTCTGTCTTTCCACACATCCTGCCTCGATCTGTCTGGTCATTTATCATTTTCCTGTGTTCAGCCGCATGCTGATCCCTCCTTTGCGTTTGTGTCTTTTGTCTTCTGTTGCCATATCTTTTTTCTTCTCTTATCAAACAGGCCTGTGGGCTTCTTTGTCAGCCAACAGGATTTCACTCTCACATTGTTTTTTATCTTTCATCACTCCCTCCTCTCACTTCCCACTGGATTTTTCTCTAACTTGCAAGTTGGTTTGGATGGGATATAGAATGAGGTGCTTCCTGTTTATTTCCCATGCCATTTTGTGGTTTGGAAGCAGTGACTTTTCAGGTCTCTGTGGCTGTGACCTTATCCACCAAATAGATTTTTCTGAAGAGAAGAACCCAAGCACAGACATCGACCTGTCTGTGTGACCAGTAATGGTTGACCATCACCACCACAGAGGAGTGCTCTGCAGAGTTTCCCTCCCCATGGCTAATTTCCATTCAGTGAGAAAAATCCAAGACCAGTGAAACCACTAGAGAGGGAGAAAAGGAGTTTAGGATCAATCGATTGGGGAGGCATATGTGAGAAAGACACAGTGAGTGAATGACATTGGCATAAAAAGCATGTTTGATGTTTCTGTCAACACTCAAGCTGAAGTATTTCCTCAAGAGCTCCTCTTTGGACTTCATGTCTGCACTCTTTCATCCCTTCTGTGGTCTGACATATTGAAAGAGTTGGAGCAGAGAAAGATATCGGTGAAGGGAAGACAGGCAAAAGAAAGCGGCCATTAATACTAAGGGAATTGATCTACTCGGGTCTCCAAGGGTTTGCCTGTCTGCAAGTGACTGTAGTGTGCTCATTATCCATCTCTGCTCCAGGTAATTACTGGCTTGTTTTGATCGAAAAGCATTTAATTAGTTGCTCATTAGCATTGTTTAATTAAACTCACCACATGCCTTTTATAACTCAGGAGTGTTCTTTCACTTCTTCATTAGTTGGTGTTGGACGGTGTTTGTAGTGGCATTCAGACAGAGTGTGTACACATGGGCAGAGGTATTGTAGGTTTAACCAATTTATATTTTTTCCCAGCTTAAGAGGATATATTTGGATGTCTGAAACCATTACCCATATAAAAATATATAAAAAGCTAAAAAAAAGTGATTTTCTGTAGAGCTACCTTCAGACCTGCTATCAAGACCTGAAAATATCTCATTTCACATTTTTCCGTAAAATGCTGTGGCACTTCAGTTCAGAAGAAATCTGTTCACTTTATTGTTAACTTCCACCTAACTTTAACTTCTAACTTTGTTACTTTAACTGTAACTGAGAAGTGGTAAGTCAATTTTTATTTTTTCTGATGGGTTTTGCATTGCTTTTACTGCCAAATATCATCAGAGGATATTTTGCTTAACTTCAGAAAGAAAATATTGTTCTTACATTTTGTTTTTTGTGGTGATTTTTTTGAAAGAGGAGTGTTTTGTGACTCAGCTGATTGTCAGCTGGGTGACAATAGGTGGAGAATACCTGCAGGTGTCACCGCTTGCGGTGCCCTCCGCCTGGGTTATTACTTCGGGTGTGCCGCCATTCATTCCTAATGACTTGTTGGCAAAGAGCTTCAGCGTTTTGGGAAGCTCGCCAGTGGTTTCAAAACTGTGGGTTTGGGATGTAAACATGGTAAACTAAAACATGTTCAATCTTTCAGAAGGTAGATGTTAATGTTCCTAAACTCTGCCACACAGACGCTGGAAGTGTCTTTTAGAGTTAAATATGAAGAAGGATCCTATATGGTTTACGCGAGCACCGGGAACATGAAATGTTTTGAGTGTAGGGATGTTGGGCATAAACGGGGCCGCTTGCCCGCACAAAAACACGGAAGCGCAGATTGAGACAGTTGGTGCTCCTCGGACTGCGGAGGAGGGGGTGTCTCCCCCGTCAGCTGTCTCTGAAGCAGCAGTCAGAATAAACAGCCTGTAAGAGATGACACTGAGAAAACTGGAATCCATGTTTCTAAAGATTCCTCAAACTGTGGTCATCTTGACACAGAAATAGATCAGACGGCTGATCCTAACTCTGTTGCTGCTGAGGCAGCAGAGCTGCCCGCAGGTGAGGGTGCAGCGGCCCAGGCTGCAACTGAAGCAGCACAGGCACAAGACACGGAGTATGACAGTGATTCAGACAGTGTTTCAATCGCAGATTCCCAAACATCCAGCGGTGAATTGTACACTCTGGAGGAAATTAATGTTTTTCTGGATGAAACGTTTGGAAAACATGTTAAAGTTCTTGATTATTTTCCCGACGTGGAAAAATATATCAAGAGCACACTAATGGTGCAGAAAATAGTTGGCTTTGAAATGCTTGATGAAAAGAAACGGTTCCGTTTAAAAAAAAAAAAAAACAGATGACAAACGTCCGGAGACAGTTATTAGCAAATAAAGGAAAAGCTTCAAAACGGTTAAAAATTCAGAAATAAGACTGATTATAGTACACTGGGTGGTCTTTTTCTACTGTCTCTGTTTGTCTTCCCTCTCTTTTTCACCTGTATGTATAATATTAGGGTGGGGTCATTAAACATCAATGGTGGGAGGGATTCACATAAAAAGATGTTTAGTTTAGAGAAGATTAATCAAAAGAAGCTTGATGTTGTGTTTTTACAAGTGACACACACAGATCATGAAAATGAGGTAGACTGGGGTATGAGTTGGAAAGGGAAATATTTTTTGTCTCATGGGACCAGGTCATCCGCTGGTGTAGCAGTTTTATTCTACCAGGTTTGGTTGCTAACATTGTTTCCTGTACTGAGTTAGTCCCAGGAAGGGTCCTGGTGATTAGAGTAGAAAAAGAAATTTTCTCTTTTTGTTTTATTAATGTTTATGCACCAAACCAAGAGGATAACAGGCTTAAGACTTTTGAGGAAATACCACATTTTTTGCAGCAGTCTAATCAAAATGAGTGTGTTGTGATGGGTGGGGATTGGAACTGCACTACCAGTTTCACAACAAATAGAGCAGGAGAAGAACCTCATCTTCCATCATCTTTTAAATTAGCTCAGGTGATATCAGAGCTTAATTTGGTCGATGCTTGGAGGATTAAACACCTTCAAGCTAAACAGAATACATGGATGAAAATGAAGGATGGGACAGTAAGTGGGGCTAAGTTGGACAGATTTTATATCTCAAAAAATCATAGAAATAGACTATCCAACTGCTTAATTTGTCCAGTTGGTTTTTCTGATCATCATCTAGTTTACTTGGATTTTCTTTTTTCAAACACCACTAGATGCAGATTGTATTGGCATTTTAATACTAAACTACTTCAAGACACCTTTTTTGTCAAAGTTTTAGTAGTTTTTGGCATCTATGGAAGGCAAGAAAATCAGTGTTTACATCTTTAACTGATTGGTGGAAGGTTGGAAAGGCTCAGATTAGAGTATTTTGTCAACAATATACAAGTTATTCCACAGTTAAAATTAAGAATGTGATTTAAAATTTAGAAAATGAAATAAAACAGTTAGAAAAGAATCTATTAACAGATGTTACTAATAATGACCATCTTAAGCAAAAGAAAGATCAGTTAAGTTGTTTTTTACATAAAAGGGCTAAAGGGGCTTTAGTTCAGTCAAGGTTTGCCACGGTCAAGGATATGGATGCCCCCACATCTTTCTTTTTTTAATTTGGAGAGGAGTGCCAGTCAGACAAAGTAGTTGATTTGCCTCCGGCTTCTAGATGGGACTCTAACTACTGATCCCAGCGCCATGAAGGAGCATGCCATGGCATTTTAAAGTGAGCTCTTTAGAAAGCAGACCTGTAACAGAAGCTGCATGGATGCCCTGCTGGATGGTCTTCCTCAGCATAACGCTGTAGATCGGGAAATTCTGGATGCTGGAGCTTCATTGGAAGAGCTGACTGCTGCTGTTGGACAAATTGCTCCTGGCAAGAATCCAGGTCTGGATGGTATACCTGCAGACTTTTATAAACATTTTTGGAGGCTGTTGGGAGAGGACTTGTGGGAGGTGCTTCAGGAGTGGACATTAACAGGTATCTTGTCATCATCCTGCCAACAAGCTGTTCTGTCCCTACTTCCAAAAAAATTAGATTTGACTCTGTTGAAAAACTGGAAACCTGTTTCTCTCCTATATGTGGATTATAAGATATTTTCTAAAGTGCTTTCGAATAGGCTGAAGAACATTCTTGAATTTATCATACACAGAGATCAATCATATTGTGTACCTGAAAGATCTATTATGGATAATCTTTTTCTTTTAAGAGACTTGATTGACATTTGTAAACTTTATGAATTTATGTTGGTATTATTTTTTTAGATCAGGAAAAGACCTTCAATAGGGTTGATCATTGTTTTCTTTTTTCTACATTAAGAGCTTTTGGATTTGGTGAAGGGTTTTTTTCTTCCCGTCCATCCATCCATTTTCTTTACCCGCTTCTTCCATTCCGGGTCAAGGGGAGCCAGTGCCTATCTCCAGCAGTCACTGTGTGACTGCGGGGGACACCCTGGACAGGTCGCAAGTCCATCGCAGGGCCACATAGAGACAAACGACCGTTCACACTCTCACTCGAAGTGTGAGTGAGAGTGTGAACGGTTGATTGTCTTTTTGGTCTGTGGGAGGAAACCAGAGTAAACCCATGTGAGCACAGGGAGAACATGCAAACTCCACCCAGAAAGACCCCAGGCTGAGGATGAGATCCTGCAACCTTATTGCTGGGAGGCGACAGCTCTAACCACTACGCCGCTGTACCACCCGGTTTATTTCTTTATTGGGTTGATTATATGATGAAGTGTTTTGTGTTGTTAAAGTCGGGGGAGGATTAAGTTGTCCTGTCAAGGTTCAGAGAGGCCTTCGACAAGGGTGTCCCATATCTGGACAGTTGTACTCTATTGCTGTTGAACCCCTTTTACACAAAGTAAGCTCTACCCTTATTGGTGTTATTCTTCCAGGTTTTCCTAATCATCCAGGTTTAGTAGTCTCTGCTTATGCTGATGATATAAACATTTTTATTAAAAAACAGAATGACGTTATGAGTCTTCAACATTGCTTGGAGCTTTATGACAAAGCTTCTTCAGCTAAAGTAAACTGGGAAAAAAGTTCTGCTTTAAAAGTTGGCCCATGGACAAATAACAATCTCCCTATATTACCAGGTAATATTGGGTTGACCAGGGTTTAAAATTCTTGGGTGTTTTTGTGGGGAGAGATGGTGTTTTGGAAAAAAATGGGAGGGTGTTATGGAGAGAGTGTGCCAGACTATCCAAATGGAAATGGCTGCTACCTCAGTTGTCTTACAGGGGAAGGGTTCTGGTGGTTAATAACTTGGTTGCTTCAGCCCTCTGGCATAAACTGACTGTGCTGACACCACCATCTTCTCTCATACAACGTCTCCAAAAGACTCTAGTGGATTTCTTCTGGTCTGGACAACACTGGGTGAGAGCTACAGCCTTGTACCTACCAGTGGAAGAAGGAGGACAAGGACATAACGTCACGGATCACGGCTTTCAGGCTTCAAACATTGCAGAAACTGTTATATGGTGTTGGACTACCATGGCTGGGTACTGCGCGTCTTCTGCTAAGGCAAGCAGGAGGTATTGGCTATGATAAACATCTCTTTTTGCTGCGACAAGGATCTTTGGACCTAACCGGTCTCACTCCCGGCTTGGCAGATCCTCACCTTTGAGAAAAAGGCTGATACCACACTGGGGATGTGGGTTTTTGAAGAACCTCTGTTTGAAAACAGTTTATTTTCGTCACAGCTGTTCTCGTCTGTTACGTTAAGATCTAAGATGAGAGAAGCGGGCTGTGTGAAGCTGGGTCATCTAATAAAGCTGTTTGTGTCCAGTCTCATGGAGAGTCTAGAGGTGCGATCTAACAGACTTGTGTCAAGGCTGAAAGAAGAAGCCTGTGCTTCTCTGCCAGATTCCATCAGAGCATTTGCTGTTAACAGTACTCTGTCTGACCAATGGGATGATGAGTATGAGTATGTGTTTCCTTCCCTAATTGTCTCCCCTGCAGTGGATCAGAGGCAGGATGAGCCAGAAAAGCTGCTGTCTCTCCAAGATTCACCACTAGGTTGTTTTGAAGGCTTGAGGAAGAAAGTCTTGTACAATATCTGCGTGAAGGTTTTGAATTTACACTCTCTGGCAGAAGTGAGGGTGTCAAAGTGGATTTTTTGATGCCAGCTCTACCCGAAGAGGCTGTTGGCGGTCCCTGTACAAACCACCCCATTGAGAAATGGGTGGGTGACCTCCAGTGGAGGAATGTGCATGGGGTCATAGCTACAAACTGGTATCTGGCACACCTTAATCCTGACATTAGTGTTTCCTGCCCTTATTGTTCTCAGGAGGAAACTTTGTATCATATTTTTATTGAATGTTCAAGATTGAATCCTCTTTTTGTTCTTTTAGAACATCTGTTTGGTGGATTTGGTGTACAGTTTGTAGTTTTATTTATGGTCCACGGTACTGTGCAAGAAAGAAATCTATGCACATTCTTTTAAATTTCATTTCTGGGACTGCAAAACTAGCAATATGGATACCAAGAAAGAACAAAATTAATGGACATCAAACAGATGATGCTCATGTTTTATTTCAGAGACAGGTGGTTGCTCAAGTTCGTGTGGAATTTGATTTTTTTTAAGTTGACAAAAAACATGGAGGTTATTGTAAGAAAGTGCGGTATTAATGATATTTTGTGTTCAGTGAAGGAAGCATCTTTAGTTTTCACTTTTTGATTTTCATTTTTTAAGTTTTTTTTGTTTTCCTGACATTTGTAGTGTCAAATAAAGGCAATTTTAAACTCTTTCTTTCTTTCTTTCTTTCTTTCTTTCTTTCTTTCTTTCTTTCTTTCTTTCTTTCTTTCTTTCTTTCTTT
>JAOXNZ010000210.1:2066008-2078522 GCA_028566095.1 Kryptolebias brasiliensis
GGGTGTCGTTCGCAGTGGGGGGGTGCTGTGTGGGTGGGGGTGTGCTGCCGGCATGCTTGGACACCTCTGGGTCTGTGGTGTGGGATTTCTGGGCTGTACGGTCTTTGGTGCGTTTGGCTGGCCTTCCTCTGCTGCTTCTTCCTGCTGCTCTGGCCCCTGGCCTGGGGCCGGCCTGCGGTCGCTGTCAGGCAGGTGGGGCAGTGGGGTGCACCTTGTGGTGGCACGGAGGTGGCTGGCGGGTCTTTCAAGGCTATAGAGTTTTTACTTTTGGATGAAGCAGGAAAATCAAAAATATTTGTCTTGTTATTTTGTTAAGTTTGAAACAAAATAACAAGGTGTTAACATGAACATAAAGAGGTAATTTAACCACTGAATCAGGTGTGTTGGAGCAAGGAAACAAGAAAAACGTGCAGGATAGTGACACCCGAGGACCAGGATTGCCTACCCTTGACTTAGAAGGTAGAAAAACCTCTGTGAGTTTTTTTTTTATAGACTTCTCGTCTGTTTTTAACTGTATTCAACCCCAAATTTTTGCTGAGAATTCATAGATTTTTTTATGGTCTTGACTCTGGCCTCATATGTTGGCTTGTGGCCTTTTTAACTGTTCTGTCCCAGTGGGTGAGGGTCAACAGAGTTCTCTCTGATGTGTTTTTGTCCTCTACCAAACAAAAACACATCAGAGCTGTGTTCTTTTATTTATTTTGATATACTAATGACTGTTGCAGCTTGTATCCACTGCATCACATTTTAAAGTTTGCTGATGACTCAATCGTCCTGTCCTTTCTCAGCAGTGTTGACCCTGATCATGGGCTAGTGGTCAGGGACTTTACTGAATTGTATGAGTCTTAATTTTTAAAGATAAATGTCTCATAGACAAAGAAGATAGTCACTGATTTTTGAAAAGACTCTTCAGTCATCTTTCCTGTGGCTATTACTGATGAAGATGCTGAAATGGTGCACAAGCATAAATACATGGGAACTGTTCTTGATGACAGACTGACCTTTGACCTGCATATGGACTCAGTTGTAAGAAGACTCATCGGAGAATGTATTTCTATTAGAAGCTCTGTGGTTTTAATGTGGATTCAACTTTTATGAAAATGTTTTATTTGTGTTACATTGAGTCTCTTTTAACTTTTAACGTCATTTGCTGGTTCGGACTTTCAACATGTAAGAACAAGAACAAACTCTTGGGAATTGTCAGGATGGGTAGCCAAACTGCTGGCACAGCTTTTTCAAAAACTCACTGACCTACACAAGGTGAAGTCTAATCCTGATCGTCTACTCCATGGTGAGTTCAACTTGCTTCCATCTGGACACAGATATCTGTTGCTAAAATGCAGGACTAATAGACTGAACAATTCACTTATCTCCGCAGCAATCAGGCTTTTTAATAAACAATTGTGATTTTATTGTCGAGATTTTAGTATATTTTGTCATGTATGCCTGTTTTTTTACTACTGTCTGTAAAACAAATTGCCCCTTTGGAATAATATAGATTCTTGAACTTGAAATAATATGATAAACCCATTTTCAATAGTGTTTATTGTGGGATATACCTGTAAACTGCAATCACAGAAAAACAAAATTTAGCGTTTCTTTTTCTTGATATATTTTTATATACACCATGATTATACATTTACTAGTGAGATGATGCTATTATTTTGAGGTTACGTTGCTCACCCATAATAAAATGTGATGATGAATGTCTCATGCGTAATGGGTTGCCATGGTGTGTGCGAGTAATTAAAATCACATCGCTGAATGTCACGGCTCACCAGCTCCCGAGGGTACTAATCCTGCTTTGGCTTTAGCTTATTAGATGACCATTATGCAAAAAGCACTCCTGGCCTCACCATTTACATCGTAAAATCACTCCAGAATAATTGTATTATTTAATGATATTAATATTTGTAAAGAGAAAGAAATAGAATTCTTTCAAATTTTGAAGGAAATACTTTATTTTTTCTTGTGCATTAGTTGACAAACAAGGGACTGTCCGTTTTTGTTCCTGAAAAACTGTCATGCTGTGGGTTAGAATGGAGGACCTAAATTCAGGCAGATAATTAGAAAATTAAATCATAATTTTATATATTCAAAGAAGAGTGCTACAGTTACAGGAAATTCAGGCAACAAAACCTAAATTAAAGTGCAAATTGGGAAGACAAACCTTGACATAAAATTCCTCAAAGACAAAGATGATGAGGAGCCAAAACCTAAGACAACAAATAAAATCGAAATATTGTTAACAAAACCCAAAAGAACATAACAAAACTAGCATTCCTTGAAGATATGCGTATTGCCCCCCTCCTCATATGCCAAAGTTTTTTTTGGTAAAACCTTAAAAACAAAGTATGATGTCACTCAATATTGTAAGATCTTGTATGACCTATTAGAGCTCAGAGTATGTGTTGTGAATGACTTTCAGCTACTACCATGTCAAATTTGAACTCAATATTTGTAAAATTGACTGAATTATAGCCATTGATGTGTTTGCTAAGGTTGATTACCTGTGGAGGCCATTTTGAATTGAGTTAACTCTAAAAGTTATTCATGTGTAAATGACCAACCAAATATTTATTTTGAAAAGTTTCAGCAAAATCTGTTCACTAGATCATGAAATAATTTGTGAATAGACAATTACACACACAAGCCTGTCTTACAAGGTAATGCACAATAACCACTAACAGGGGCCTAATAAAACATCCATTCATTTTCTATACCTGTTTGTTCCTGTTCACAATCACAAGGTGGTGGTGCATATCTCCAACAGTTGTTGGTTGAGAGGCAGGCTACACCCTTGACCAGATAAAATGTGTACCCCAAAATATCTTGCGATCTGATGTCAGTTACAAGTTAGCAACAATTGTGAACAGGGCTTTAGTTGAAGACACATTTTGCTTCTCATCCAAGGAACATTCTCGTTCCAAAAGAAAAATGTTGAATTTCAAGCAATTAAAATGCATTGAGGTGCTGTTTTATTTTTGTTTTTTTTAAGAGCTGAAATCACATGTTCCCCATCCATTTCTTCCTGAAGGCCATTGATGTCTTTGTTAACCGCACAAGAGAAATGTTTTGGTCACATTCATGAAGGAAAGTCTAACGTTCCATTGTAGGGTTTGGAAAGCTGGAACCTGAAACCTCCTCCTATGTTTAAAGTAGGTTTTGTTTTTAAATGTAAATGGCTTTTTTCATCTCTCTCTCAAAGCATCTGTCTTTTCTGTTGATATACATTCAGTTGAGGAATGTTGAGTCTTTAGTTACTTTTTGAGATTTTCTTTAAAATCCATCTACTGGTTTATTAGCTAATTTGCTGATATGACAGAAAAACATGCACACAGACACGGGTAAAAAACATTACCGCCCATTCGTCTTCAGAGGCGGGCAGTAAAAACAGGTTACGCATGTGCCTCTAAGAGAAGAAAACTAAAACCAAAAGTGACATCTATATTAAACTTCAAGTGATGCACTAAAATTTTTATTTATGGATGAATTCTGATTCAAGTTGGAGGAAGGCAAACTTAAAAAGCAGATAAACAATCAAAAGCAGCACAAAGACATCAGATTTCTGCCTTTTGGAAGTGGGCAATAATGCTTTTGCTTATGTCTGTATTATTTGCTAAAATGTTTCATAAACCACTGGACAAATTTTATAGAAACTCTCAGAAGGTACAATAAAGCAAAAAAAAACAAATTTATTTGTGCTTTCTGATCAACACAGGAGAAGGTTCATGCTGTTAGACAGTAGTCAAATGACACCTCCTCAAGAATTACCCACACAAAAAAGTGTGTTATTAACAGCGAAAACATAAAACACGGTGCACAAGTGTGCATTTGCTGCATATTAATAGATATATAATGTAACGTAATGCAGTCAGCAGTACAAAGCACATGAATGTGAACTATAAGGAGTTGACTGACTCTGAGGAAGCACAGACTGAGTAAAAGTTCATCACATTTAACCATGCTACCATCAGGCCTGGTGTTCTGCAGCATATAGTGGACTTCTGAATTGAGAAGCTGAATTAGTATCATCTTTCTTCTTTTTGTAAAAGCCATCTCAAACCAAACAATCTCTTTGATGTATGAAGTGGAGAAAAGTGTATAATTATCTCCAGATTTGTTGCTTTCCCAACAAACAAATTCTTATCAACAGTTAATATAACAGACAATACCAATGACCTAAAAACAATGTTCTAATATTACCTGAGTTGATAAACAGTACTAATGATGTTATTTTGAAAATTTTAGGTCCCCTTCATACTCTATGACGACCCCGCTAAGCTGTCCGTGACTTACATGACCTGTTAGAAGGTGCCTGGATCCAAGCAACTTTGAAAACCTCCTTCAAAGTGAAGGTAATCATGATGCTGCCACACTCTTAATACTTATAAAAATAGGCTTTTCCTGCTATTTTCTAAGTCCCCAAGACACTCTCCGAAGCCTTCACCATGCTGTGTACAATAGCAGCACATTCCCATGACTGCAATTGCACCCACAATCACACCAAAATTCTGGGCTCCTGTTATATTTTCTCAGACCACATAAGGATGCAGCTATGTGCTACAAGATCAGCTTGACATTAAAAGAACAGCTTAACACTATTACCACAGGTGTCACACCTGTACTAGGGTGTTTCCATGATCTTGTCACAATCACGGTAGTAGTTTAGGCATGAGGTCAGAATGGCCATGCCTGCTTCAAATTCTCAATAACCAGGCAATGTCACTGTACACATGTCCCATCCATCCATTCATTTTCTTTACCCACTTCTCCTTTCTGGGTCATGGGCAGCCGGTGCCTATCTCCAGCAGTCACTGTGCTAGAGGCAGAGAACACCCTGGACAGGTCGCAAGTTCATCACAGGGCCACATAGAGACAAACAATACAAACAACCATTCACGCGCTCACTCACACTTAGGGACAATTTTAGAGTTACCAATTAACCTAACATGCATGTTTTTTGTCTGTGGGAGGAAACCAGAGTACCCAGAGAAAACCCACATGAGCACAGTGAGAACAAGCAAACTCCACCCAGAAAGGCCCCAGGCCGGGTAGCAATCCTGCAACCTTCTTGCTAGGAGGCAACAGTACACAGGCCTGGAAATGCTTCCACCACAATGGTGGATATTCTGGCTCCAAGTAGTTATCACTGGGTCACTGTGACAAAGCCACTGATAATCAATATACCTCAGTCACATCTGCAATTTTTTAACTTAACAGGTCTAAATATGAAACTGCAGACCTCGACAAGACCCTACAAAGACCATTCACATTTGATTTCATAAAGTTGTAGAAGGGTTGTTATTCTGTGTGAAGGGGGTCTAGCATCTTGTGCCAGTGTCTAATTTTTAAATTCCTCAGTTTTCTCTAGTGATCACCCCCTCTCAGACAACTCATAAGCAGCTACTGTACAAACTTTTATGAGTTTGACATATTACATTGCATCCCTCACAAGAATAAAACATATTTGAAATTTAATCAAACTCCTTTTATTTGCTACATAACCTCATGTCTGATACATGTCCATATGTGAATCTATATCAAGACTTAAAGTTTTACATAAAAAGTGATGTTTTAAACCAAAATACTAACTCATAACTCAAATATCCCTCATTCACAACAGCCTTTAAATTCCAGTTGACATTTTGATTTTTGACAAGAAAAGAAAAGAGCACTTGTGACAAGTTTTCAAGAACAACCTACTAGCTGATAAGCTACATAAAATGTCCCTAAGAGAGTTTTGACCATTATGTAATGATTTATTTGTTTCTAGTTTACTGCATTTTTATAAAGGCAATTGAAATAAAAGAAAATGTTAATGAAATTAGTTTTACAAACATGGTTAACATTTTGTACAGATCTGTATTGTGTGTATTAGTAACAATGTAAATGTAATATGCTGGTGTAGATTCTCAGTCATCCAGGACATGTGGTAAATCCAAAAAATAGGTTAAAAACAACTGGACTTATATTCTGTAGTTGAACATGTTTTGCTTCTCATCCGAGGAGCTTTCTCAATTCAAAAAGCAGAGTGTGGAGTTTGAGCATTTAATGTTCTTCTGTAAGCTGGATTCACATGCAAATTGTCCTCACTCTCCAAACAACAGAGGCTTTTTTTTTTGGATTTACAATGTCCTGGATGACTGAGAATCTACACCAGCATGCTACCCAAACTGTATAAAAGTTGTTTTTTTGTTGTTGATAAAAAAAAACCTTGAAAACAGGTTTTCTTTACTGCAATGTAGAGCTAATGAGGTACATGATAGCATTGTTTTTAATAAACTAAATGTTCATATGCTCTTTAATTTTCAAGTTTGTACTGTAAAAAAAATAAAAAATAATGCAAGTATCAAATTAAGTATTGACCATTACTTAATCTTATAGGACTCGGATTGGTACTGGGGACAAAAAAAGAAAATCTTAACTGGAATGCCACTTATTTTAATTGAAATATTTTGCATGTCAAGTACTTACTGTTATGGTCTCTTTCCACCTCTACATTTCCCAAGACCATTGCAGGGACTCCAAAGATGGAAGCCAATACCCACACACAGATATTCACCACCTGCAGAAATGACAACACAGCACTGGTAGAGAACTTTTGGTTTAAACATACCACATTACTTATGCAAAATACAATGAACCTAAACCCTGAACATGTATCTTGTTAAGAACCCAAATTGCGAACTGATATTGACTGATAGAGTTTATTTCAAACAGGTTAAAACAAACAACAAAATAGAACAAGGAGAGAAAAAAAATTTAAATAAATGCAAAGTAGAAAACACACCAAAGGCATAAAGAGGGATAAAGAGAAAGAGAGAAAAGATAAATAATGAGCTTGCCATTGTTTATCTGTTGAAAAGGGAGTCGGAAGAAGTGAAAGCTTATTTACTGTCATGGTGTTGTCAATGTTAGTTTGTATTCTGACATCCTGTTTATGAACATGATGACAGCATGGTCTCAACATGTTCTTAGATATGGAGGTGACGTCAAGGGACTGTTAACATTTGACCAGATGTCAGCTGTCACTTTATAGTCATTGAAAAGGTGATTTTCAAAAGAGACATCTCATTTAGGAAACTTTTACCTTTGCCTTGTGTGGAGTCCTCATGTCCAGCGCTTTGACAGGGTGGCAGACTGCCACATATCTGTCCATGCTCATCACTGTCAGGGTGAAGGTGCTGGTAAACATGTTGTAGTAATCGATAGACATCACAGTCTTACACAAGGTGTTCCCAAATGGCCAAAAGCCCAGGAACACGTCAGTTCCCTGAAATTATTCAAAGATCAGAGAATTTAAAACCACTAACTTTTTAATAAAGAACAATTACACAAAAGCACACTTGCAACTGTAAATGAACATGAGACCATTTTTTGTAAAACGGATCAATCAAAAGGGGGAGTTCTTCAAAAAGCATTAAGTGGATGAGATGGATCAAAATTCACTTCAACTCTGAGAGAAAGGGGAACATTGTTTAAAAAATAATGCTGTCTCACCACCTGAACTTTAACTTGGCATCTAGTATTAATGTACGAAATCATGATTCATGAGTTATTTTTTGGTAACCTTTTGTGTAAGGTTGTTTGATTATGTTCTGTTTATGAGATCTGTAGTTCTGTTTGCTTCATGGGTTCTGTGTGTTTCTGAGATATCTGTTTTCATCCTTGTGTTTAGATTGGTTCCCTGTATTTCTTGTATAGTTTGCTTCTTGTGTTCTCCTTGTTCCATGTGCCATTACACACTCTACCTCAGTAGTTTTCCAAATCAGTCTGCTTCACCCTTCTGCACTTGTTCTTAGTTAGTAATCAAAAAAAGTAAAATGTTATATTAATTAAAAAAAAAGTTTATTCTTCTGAGCCCTTCATGTAAGTCTGGATTCTGGGTCCATTCCATCATCTACTAAGACCTGATAATGTCATTTTTGATCAGGATGTCATTTAAAAAATGTTACCAGGACCGCTTTCTTCCATCTACACACTATTACTACAATTAGACCCAAATGATGCAAAATAATAATATTATAACTGCTCCATGCATTTATGACTTTTAGGCTAGACTATTGTAATTCTTATCTAGATCAGTGGTTCCTGACCCTGGTCCTCGAGGAACACTATCCTGCATGTTTTCATTGTTTCCCTGCTCTTCAGCAGGTCTTCAAGTTCTGCAAAACCCTGTTAACCACTCACTCATTCAAATCAGGTGTGTCAAAGCAGGGAAATAACTTTTTTATCCTTCTCATGCTCTATACTACTATCACTTGTGAACAATATGCCCATATACCTGAACTCTTGTGCTTGAGGCAAAGACTCACCCATGACCCGGAGGGAGCATTCTACCTTTTTCAAGCTAATTTTCATGACCAAACTTTTCAGCTCCTTCAAATTGGATGGGTGCTTTAAAGCAAAGAGGCTGAATACATATACACACACCGCTTTTCAGTTTGAATTTTTTTTTTAGAATTGTTTAAAACAAGTTTCTTTTTCTCATTAAAATGTTTTGATCTGGAATATTTTGTATATGCTGGTGTAGATTATCATCATTCAGGACATGGTAAATCACGCACACACACAAAAAGTAAACAAAAATTAAAAACAGAACAATTATTCTATTTTGTAGACATTATGCTTTCCATCCAGGAAACTTTCTTAATTAAAAAAAAAAACAAAACTGGGGCGTGTAGAATTCCAAGCTTTTAAACTGCATGAGTCATTAGGGTTTTTGTTTACCTGGTTCATAAAAGAGATGTTTGGGTCACATGCATAAAGGTTTTATTTAGATTGAAAATGATGAGTGTCAGGCCTAATGCTTCATTGTATGTTGTAGAAAGGTGAAATCTGTTACCCACTCCTCTGTTTCAAGTTTGTTTTTCTTGTTTGACTCAAATGTCTTCTATCACCCTTTTTTCATACCATCTGTCTTCTCAGTCCAAAACATGATCATTTGGTGCTCAAAAAAGTGTCCCTTATCCTTGAGGTTTCCTGAAGAGCTGACTCTCTTCAGTGGAGCAATGTGGCTGTTCAGTTTCCAATATAGAGGTCTGAGGTCTCATTTATAAAAGATTGCGTAGGATTCATACTAAAAGTGTACATACGCCCAAAAGGCAAAAATGGCGTATGCCAAACAAAAATCAGATTTATAAAAACATGCGCACGCACACCAACAAGCAATTTCCCTTTATAAATCACAGCTGTACCTAAAAGTTTTTTTTGCATTAGGTCCTGCCTCAGGTTCTGCCCTCCACATGCCCACATTCAACCATAAATGGTCATTGCAAAGCACCTCTTGAATGTGAAAGTGTATTTAAATGAGCCTGCTGATCAGTGTCTTTTCATGATTAACAATGGCAACCACTGAGAAACGAGAAAAGAAACACAATTTCGGCGAGGCAGAAATAGATGTATAGGTGAGTGAGGTGGAGAATCGGAAACATCCTATTTGGCAGCCACAGTAGTGGGCTGACAAACAAAAGTAAGTGCCACTGCCAGAGCATGTCAGCCACAGGTTGGGGTAAGGGCGTATCCGAACCGACACCCTTTGACAGAAGAATGGCTTACATACCAGGGGAGACAAGCTTGTGCGGCATTGTGTCAGAACAGGTGGGAGATACTGATTTGCCACAGACCACAGAAGAGCCAGGTAAAACAGTTGCATTATTATTTTATGTGTAAATCAAAAATAAAAGCACAGTGGGATAATATGTTGTCCTCGTATCTTTAGGTCCTGTTGAAATGACAGGCAGTGTGGAGGGTCCGACTGAGGAGAGTCCGGGCAAGGGGAAATGGGCGCCGAGGGTCCAGCTGTCCCTAGCACCAGTGCACCCCAACCACATGTTGCATCTGGCGGAAGATTGGTGCTGACAAATGCTGTTCTGCAGAACCAGAGAGAAACCATTAATGAAATCAGTGAACTAGAACAGTATTGCAAAATATGTATGATGTTATGTGTGAAATATCAAGAACATTAAAAGAACTTGTTAAAAAGTGACCTTCTTGTGTTAAACATTGCATGACTTCCTCATGGAGCCGTGCTCCGTGTTGAAATTCTTCTTGTTGGGGAGGGGGCTGTGGGTCAGGGTCATCGTTTTAAGGAGGAGGGAGGCCAGGAGGGAGATGGATGCCATACCTCAGTGCCAAGTTATGCAGCACATCATATGCCTTGATGATTTTGCACACAGTGGTGTAGTCTACATTTTTGTAGTGGGTATACTGTGCTTAGAAGCCAAAGTACACCGGTTAGTACAATTTATGTTGCTTTTTGAGCATACTGAACATTTAAAAATTTCTCTGCTGCTTATATTTGAATAAATGTACAACAAAGTTTGTACAACAGTTTGCTTTGTCTTAAAAACTTGTTATAGAATTTATAAAACAGTATCAAAGCAAAATGTGTTCAAGTATTAAGTAGTAAGTACATAAGTATTAATTATACAAAAAACAGGTTGAACCAACTCAATATGTCTATAAAATGTTCAAAATGTGTTTGTTCTCAGGCTACTTAGGTTTTATTAGTCTTCTTGTTTCTGTTGCACAGCAGTGCTTTCTTAACCATGTTGTTACATACGTCCTAGGCTCAAAACGATTAACAGGAGGCCCATTTAAACTGATCATCAGGAGATGACTTACATTTGACAACAATAGAAAAGACCCTTTATCTGTACATACATTGTTCATTAAGCTAAACTCGCTTTCACACTCAGCTGTGCTACATGGAATGGTTTGCATGCAAGTAATCAGTGGTTTAAGGTTTTCAGGCTCCCTGCTTTTGTCCTCAATTAAATCTCTCATGCCACTGACAACTTGGTTTTCACAAAGATTAAATCTTTTATAAAGTATCTTTACTTCTGTCTCACCATACCTTATACTAGGTTTAGAAGGCCAGTTGTTTTTATTCAAGTATGCTTAGATCACATAGCATTTCCCCTTTAAATGAAAGACGCTTCTCTATATTATTGATCAAACTTTGCAGCAACTGATTTGCAACTATTGTTATAAGTTTGGGATTTGATTCAAGGGAAAAAGATCCAAAATGTCCTGCAGCCTGTGCTTCAATGGCTTCCACTGATTTTTCTCCTGGGCAGTCTTTGAAGGACCTCAGCACACAAATTGTATGTTTAAGTAGTTGTTCTGCTTTTAAAAGCGTGACAGACTGCTTGGAGCTGCTGGGACAGGTTTGACAGTTCAGAAAGTGCATCATAGATTAGTCCTAGGTCAGAAAGAAATTCTTTGCTTTGCAAACGACTTGCAAGTCCTCTGTAAGTTTGCCTTTCTTTTGTGCTTTTTGTTTGGTCTTCTGCAGCATTTTCAAAGTGTTTGTTGAGTTCGCCGTAGGACCTCCACACCGCTTTTACAGCACGGAAGCTGCTTGCCACCCAACGTGACTTCAAAACTGTTTGTTGGAAGTGTGAGCCCACCTCTTGTGCAGCTTCCAAAAGTTCTCTGGAAATTTTACTGGACTGGCTGTATAGATTATGAATCTTTTCCATGAATGCTTTAAAATGATTTACTGACACAACCTTGTCTACACCATGTGATACAGAAAGCTCCAAACAATGGTTCATACAGTGCCATGTAAAAAGGTTAAGATACCTTGCAGTCAGCCTGGTTGCCACACCTGAGTTTCTGCTCAACACTAGCTCCGTCAAAGACAAATGCAATCCAGTTTTTCTGAAGCCACTCGTCACTTAAGCCTGCAGTGTCCAAACAGTTCAGTAAAGCTTTTTCTATACTTTCTGCTGTTTAGCTCTCTAACTTGACTAGCTCCAGAAACACAAATTCAGGATTTTCTCCAGCTATAGAGGATTTCACACTGACAATCATAGCAAATTTGTGACTGGCAGATGTAGCCTCATCAGTGAGGACGGACAGTTTGCTTGAAGAAGACACTATGTTGTTCACAATTTTTGTCTGCATTTCTTTTGCAATATGTTCCACAATTTTTGTGGAACTGCACTTTGAGTGGAGACTAGTGCCCATGTTGACACCATTTCTTTCTTGAAGTTCAATGAGATCATTATAATTAGTAAAAGGTCTATTCATCTTGGCAATATAGTATATTGTTCTAAATACAGCATCTGTCTCAGCCAGCACAGTGTCTGATAGAGCTCTTGCCATACTTCCAAGCAAATCTTGACCACCCTTTTGTGTAAGCTCCTGAGCTATTTCATGAGCCCTGGACATCTCACACTGAGAATCTTGTTCCGGAGTGAAGACAGAGTTGTTTCTCTGTTCTCATCTGAGCCTGAAGACCGGATCTCAAAGGAGGCCCATTCGTCAGATATGAAGACCCTCTTCTCTGTCAGGACATCAGTTGATTTTATGGTACTGCAAACAGCACATTCTGCAATAAATAAAAATGATCATAATTGTATAATTTAAGTTTTCCTAATACCTGTATTACTAATAGTATCTACTTCTGGACCAAGTCTAATCATACATCCACAATTACATTCATTATTAACTGCTTACACTTTTGCACAATGTCAATTAAAACCTGTACATGTAATGATCA
>JAOXNZ010000210.1:2163757-2174035 GCA_028566095.1 Kryptolebias brasiliensis
CTTAAATCACCTTTCTTCCCCATTCTGATGCTCGGTTTGAACTGCAGCAGATCGTCTTGGCCATGTCTACATGCCTATGCATTGAGTTGCTGCCATGTGATTGGCTGATTCAACATTTGCGTTAATGCGCAGTTGGACAGGTGTACCTAATAAAGTGGCCGGTGAGTGTATTGAGCGTACTTTAACACAGAGATGGAGCCAGAGCACTCACACAAAGAGAAGAATAAAGGCACAAATACAAACTGATGGCAACTTTAATAAACGACTTTCATTCAGATGTCAGGTTTTTGACCTGGACAGATATTCTTTAATTAAAGTTAAACATGACTTTTACTGTTCTTGCCATGCACAAACAAAATACAGTTCTGATTAAAGGACTAGTATTCCTTGAAGTAAAAGCATAACGCTTGCCACCTTCCATGCCAGAGTTTTAAACTAAGATCATCTTAGCTGAAATGAAAGAGTTGTAGCCAATTGTTCAAACGTTGAAAAAAATTTACAATCGTATGCAATATGGCAAGCTCTTACAAGGTGTATTAGCTCTCAGAGTATGTGTTGTGAATGTCTCTCAGCTACTACCACGTCTAATTTAGTTATATATCGGGAAAATTGACTGAGTTATAGCCATTTTTGTGTCAGTTCATTTTAGTTAGCTGTAGTGGCCATCTTGAATGGGATTTATTCCAAAAGTTAACCAGTTGTTGATGTACATCCAATGATTAAATTCTGAAAGTTTCTTTAACATCTGTCCAGTGTTTCATGAGATATTTTGCTAACAAACAAGCAAACACACACACACACGCACTGGCAAAACCATTTTTCCCTTCACTTATTTTATTCATCTGTTGCGATTTTAAAGCAAAGTAGTTTCAGGGCAATCTGTTGAAAATATAATTCATGACTAAATTTAAATCAGGTGGAATTGAAAATTATTTGTGTTAATGAACAGTGCTAAGCAAATGTTTGTGAACTGGTGACTAAAACATCCTTTATTCAAAATTAACAGATATCATGAACTGTTTTTTCTCTTTTGTTGATGATGAATGATTTTCTGTTATTTTTCATTAACTCAGATCTGTTCTGTTTATTTATAGCTCTCCATCTCAGGGCACTGCACAACAAAGTAGAGCAACTACATGGCTGCCCACCCTTCATGGTGGCAGGTGATAATAAAAATCAATCAGGTACAAATCATATCAAATTAACGGCCTAGCATTTCTTGAAAGAACACAAATCTTCCACCACCTTTCATGCCAGTGGCAGCTATTTTGAATTAGGTCAACTCCAGAAGTTAATGAGTTGTAGGAGTACATCTAATGCTTACTTTCTAAAAGGTTCATCAGTATCCATCCAATGGTTCATGAGATATTTTGCTAACAGGCTAACAGAAGTTTTTAGCTTAGATTAGCTTGTAGACTGTGTTGTAAACAATTCTTAGGTACAAACCTGTTTATTTTTTGTTCAGTCACTGTAACATGGACTTATATATAGTCATTTTTGTGTTTGCTAAGTTGATTAGGTGTGGTGGCCATCTTGAATTGAATTGACTAAACAAGTACAGACAAACAGGGTTGACTTTAACAGTTATTGCTGAAGCTTTAGGTAAAGATGTTGCACAATGTGTTGCACTCAAAGTATGTGTTGTGAATAGAGATCAGTCAAAATGTTTTTTCTGTGACTGATGCCATTGCTGATATTTAGAAATCAGGGCAGCTGATATTCTTTTCCCCAAATGACAAAAGTAAAACAATTTAACAGATGCATCAGTTTAACAAATGATAACTTAAATTATTTCAGGTAAACATTTTTGAACACTTAAAAAAATCCATAGAAAGCATTCTCACTTAAAAGAAATAAACCAGACCACTTCTGCACATAACAGCAACAAGTAGCATTCCTAACATTTCTGGATGGAAAAAATGTTTAAAACAAACATAGAACTTAAATTAAACACATAAAAGATACACTATATCTGAAACAACTGTCATATTTTCTCTGACTCCTCTACTTATTGTTTTAAAAGAAAACAGTGCTCAAGAAACTAAATACACCTTTACATTTTAGTATGATAGGCCCATTAGGAAATAATTAATTTTTGCTTTCGCTATAACTATCAGTAGCTCATATTCACTATCACTCTCACACTTATTATCAAACCATCTCACACATTTACAATCAAACTCTCACACATTTACTATCAAAATCTCTCACATTTACTATCAAACCATCTCACACTTACTATCACCCCCTCACACATTTATTATCAAACCCTCTCACATTTACTATCAATTCGTCTCACACATACTATCAAACCCTCTCACACTTACTGTCAAAGCCTCTTGCACTATGAAACCGTCTCACATTTACCATCAATCCATCTCAGACAATTACTATACAACCCTCACACATTTACTATTAAAGCCTCTCACACTTACCATAAACTCTCTCACACTTACCATTAAACCCTCTCACTCTTATCAAACCCTCTCACACTTATCTTCAAACTCTCGCACACTTATTGTCAAACCCTCCAAGACCTACTATATAACCCTGTCACAATTACTATACAACCCTCTCACTGTCACAGTCTGCCTGCTCTAGTCACGCCTTTGCTATCTCTGCCTCTGCAATTAGCCTGATTTGGCTCACCTGGTATCTGCCCTTCTTAAGGTCTTCTGTCTCTCGTCTCCAGTGCCAGATTATTGAACGGTTTGCCAAGTAAATGTCCAGCGTGTTATCCAAGCCTTTGTCTGATCTCTCGTCCATGACCCTTCGCCTCGCCCTCGACTCTCGACCCTTGCCTGATCCACGCCTGGTACCTTTGCCGACTCCTGGCTCTCGACCTCGTTTCTGCTCACCGGATTTCGTCTCTGGGTTCGTACTTCGGATTTGTTATCGGCTCTCTGATCTCCCGGCTCTGACCACAGCTCTGCCCCCGGATTCTGTCTCCAAGCCTTCTGTGATTACTAATAACTTTGACGCCTTCCTTCCAGTCAATTACAACGTTAACAGTCTGTCGATCCTGCCAGCCGCACAGGAAGTGCGTAACCCCGGAAGTACTCCATTCTTCCTAGTTTTGGTTTATACAATAAACATCTTAAACCTTGCTCTGTGTCTGTCTGCCCTGAATCCTAGACCCGATCCTTGTCACTCACACTAGCTTTCAAACACTATCACATTTAATGTCAAACTGTCTTACAAATAATACCAAATCCTAGGTTTAATATTAAATGTGATAGTGTTTAAAAGGTAGTTTGAGAGGGTTTGATAGTGAAAGCAAAAGCAAAAAATGTATCATTTCATAATGAACCTATCAAACTAAAATGTCAAGTTTTATTTGTTTTTTTTAAGGAACTGTTTTATTTCAAAACAAAAATATAAGAGTTGTCTCAGATAGTTATTTATAGGAGGAGTAGTCTCCGACAAAGAACTAAATCGACATCTGATCAATCAATTCTGTAGAGGCTGTTGAGACAGAGCATTCATTTTTGAATTACAACTCAAGCAAAGGAAGTTAAACCCGCCCTCCTTCACCGAATTACTGTTTCTCCTTTGTACAGAAAAAGACTGTGAAGCTGCTAAAGTGATGCGCATGAAGCAACATCTTGGTTCAGTTAAACCCACAGCCTTTGCACATGCACAATATGCTTATGCTGGCGAAGAGAAAGACACAGTTGCTGCACTAACTGCTGTCACTGACCAACTGGCTAAGCAGATGGCTGAAATCCAGTGTCAGCTAGCTGCACTGACTACACAGCTGCACAGCCTAGTCCGAAGCAGCTCACATCCTGAAAGGCCATTACTGACATTAGCCTTGGTGCAAGCCCGAAGGTTTGGAAGTCACAACAAAAGAACCAGCTTTTGGGTCCCAAACCAAGATACTTTTTTCCAGTGTGGTGAAGAAGGCCACATAAAACCTGCTTGTGACAACCCCCCAAATCCAGTTCTTGTCACTGCCAAGAAAAAACAGTTTACCAGTAAACAACAGAAATGGCATAAGTTGAGCTTCTCTAACACATCTTTAAACCAATTCAAGGGGGAACTGGAACTACTTCGGACCAAAAATGTCCCAAGAAACAAACAATAGTGGGACAGAACTGCCTCAAACTCAAACTATCTCACACATTTACAATTAAACCCTCTCCCACTTACAATCAAACTCTCACATTTGTCTTCAAACCCTCTCCCATTTACAATCAATCCCTTTCACATTTACTAACAAACCTTTTTACACTATCAAACACTCTCACATTTATTATCAAACCCTCTCACACGCACTATGAAACCCTTTCATATTTACTTTAAAACCTACTCACATTTACCATCAACACCCTCTCTCACTTACTCCTAAACCCTCTCACATTTACTATCAAACCCTCCAACATTTACTATCAAGCCATCTCACACTATCAAACCCCTCTCACATTCACTATCAAAGTAATCTGAACCATGCTGAAGCTACCTGGCTGAAGTTAGTTTTTGGCCTACAGGAAGCCCGGAATTTGCTAAAGGATGAAAACAATGTGAGAAGAAATAAAATGTATTATGATATTTAAGATATTTTATATGTATTTCATATTTTAAAGAAAACTCTAAACATTTGTGATTATAGAAATAAGGCCATGTAATCAGTTTTGTAATGTGTTTAAATTTACCACTTTATTTGAGGGTTAACTCTATTATTATGAACAATACACAATCTGATGCAGAACTTCAAGCTACCTCACTCTTAAATCTGTATATGTCCATCCATTTTCTTAACCTGCTTTTTCTGGGTCGCGGGAAGCCGGTGCCTGTCTCCAGCAGTCACTGTGCGAGAGGCGAGGGACACCCTGGACAGGTTGCAA
Organism: Kryptolebias brasiliensis; assembly: GCA_028566095.1. NCBI lineage: Eukaryota > Metazoa > Chordata > Actinopteri > Cyprinodontiformes > Rivulidae > Kryptolebias > Kryptolebias brasiliensis. The sequence goes on from JAOXNZ010000210.1 coordinate 2,168,605, forward strand.
GTCCACATAGAGACAAAGAACCATTTACATTCTCACTCACATCTAGGGACAATTTAAGAGTTACCAATTAACCTAACATACATGTTTTTGGTCTGTGGGAGGAAAAGCTCTGTTTCACTGCAACTGTCATTGTGATTAGTTTAAATGTTCAACATGAGTCGGGCAGGGAATATGGGAGTAAATTTACAGGATAAAAACATTGATATATTTGATCTAATACAGTTGTGAAGTTTCTCAAACTGAGCTTGATTTTTGTTGGAAGATTAGATAAAAGATTACATTCTGTAGACATTTTTACAGCACAGTAAATTTGATATGCTGAATAAAGTAAAAGGTATAGTATATAAAACCAAGGTTGACATTTTTAAGTACCTAACTGTTTTTCAAAAAAGTTTTGTGCTGTACCGCTGATGACCTCATTCCTAATCCTATCCATCCTTGTCACTCCCAAGGAGAACCTCAACATCTTCAGCTCTGCCACTTCCAGTTCTGTCTCCTGTCTTTTTGTCAGTCCCACTGTCTCCAAACCATACAGCATAGCTGGTCTCACCATTGTCTTGTAAACCTTTCCTTCGACCTTTGCTGTCACACTTTTGTCACAAATCACTCCTGAAACTTTTCTCCATCCACTCCATTCTGCCTGGACTCTCCTCTTCACTTCTTTACCACACTCCCTGTCTTCCTGGACAGTTGACCCTAATTACTTGAAGTCCTGCACCTTTGTGACCTCTGTTCCTTGTAGCCTCACTGTTCCACCTGCCTCCCTTTCATTCACACACATGCACTCTGTCTTGCTACGACTGACTTTCATTCCTCGTCTTTCAAGTGAATACCTCTGCCTCCCTCCTTTCTCTTAGTCTACAGTCTCAGGGTGCTGGACTTAGGGTGAAACCCTCTGTGCATTGTGAGGAGCTTTTGTGTCCTGATGTCAGTGGCTTCCATCTCCTCTTGTTATACCAGCAGGGTATCTGATGACTGGCACCGCATATGTGTTGATGGCTTGGACTTTGTTTTTACCATTCGTCTGGCTTTTCAGGACCTGTCTTACTTTCTTTAGGTACTTGGTTGTGGCTGACTTCCTTGCAGCCTCATCCTGGTTGCCATTTGTCTGCGGTATACCAAGGTACTTGTACTTGTCCTGGACATCTGCAATGTTGCCTTCAGGTAATTCAGCCCCTTCAGTTGTGATCACCTTGCCTCTCTTGGACACCATTCAGCTGCACTTAGGAAGTCTGAATGGCATACCAATGTCCTTGCTGTATATCCTGGTGAGGAGGATCAGTGAGTTGATGTCTCGCTTACTTTTGGCATACAGCTCAATGTCATCCATGTAGAGGAGGTGGCTGATGACTGTTCCACTTTGGAACCGGTATCCATAGCCACTCTTTGCAATCATCTGGCTGAGGGGGTTCAAGCCCATGCAGAACAGGAGTACGGACAAAGCATCATCTTGGTAAATGCTGCATTTGATGCTGGCTTGTGCAATTGGCTTTGAATTGTCCTTTAGAGTTGTCTTCCACATTCTCATTGAGTTCTCAATGAAGGCTCTTAGTGTCCTGTTGATGTTATACAGTTTTAAGCATTCTAGTATCCATATATATATGTATTATAGTAAAGTATTCTTATTATTAAACCATAATTAACAGAGCACACACCACATCTTTTATTGGCAATACATATATAGCTTTATATGCTAATGGTGCATTTCTGTACAACCTATAAATTCAGTAATCCACACCAACAGAGTAGCTACTTTAAATATAATTAGAAAAAAAATAATGTTAAATATCCCATTTAGGTTTACATTGACAGGCTTAGAAGGCCCAGACCATCCCCCTCCGAATAATATTTATTTAGAATTAATACGCCTCACAACTGTCAAGCCTGATCTGAACAGTATCTGGGAGAAAATGTAATTTTTCTCATAAATCCATAAATCAAAGATCTGTATTTCAGCTTTATGAGTTTATACATAACATTTATTTTTAATTAACACAAGTCTAGCATTTAATTTGCCCTCAGATGCAGTGTTACAATGAGCCATTTTGTTTTACAGATTTGAAAGCTACATTTCTTTAAAATACAAGTTCTGTCATTTGTTTATTTCATCAAACACAAGGAAACTGGAATTCTATTTTATTTTTATGTTTTTATTTTCATTGTATTTATTTCTATTTGCAAATTTGCAAAACTCTCAAATCTTTTTTCACATTGTCATAATGGGGTATTGTGTGTAGAATTTTGAGGAAAGAGATTAATTTTATACAATTTGGAATAAGGCTGTAACATGACAAACTGTGGAAAAAGGAAAGCGCTGTGAATACTTTGCAGATGCACTGTATATAGCAATGTGAGGGAAAACCTGTTTGGTGAGTAGTAAGAGCATGGCAGCATCATGATTTTTTCACATTAAATGTTTTCCAAATTTGCTGTGCCAGGTTCTTATAGGTTGTGGAGACTGTTGCAGGTTCACCATCCAGCGTGAAGGGAGTTTTAACAACACGAGTACAGAACATGAAGCCAAAGTGGCAAATAAGTCCAAGATTAAACTAATAAAATTTATATGTAGGAAATGCCCACTGGCACAGACAGGAAATCAACACATTGTGTCTGCCTCACAGATGTCAGTACAATCACAGTAATTTGTAGTTTGGATCAGCTGCAGATTGGTTTTCCACACATGACCACTGACTTAAACATTCATTCATTCATTGTTTATTTTAAACATGTTTAAACATTACGCTTTCACATAATCACATTTTACAGTTCTTCCTCTTCACGTTTAAAAAGGAGTAGGCAGAAGTATAAACACATTTCTTCTTACCCCATTATATGTTTTAGTTTACAACTATTTCACCTTTTGCAGTTTTTATGATGTCTAAAAACATGCGAGCTGTCTGCTGTCATCCACAAACACATCAAAATGTGAGTGGCATTAAAATCTCAATCAGCTGCATGCAAAAAATAAACCTGTGAATGTAGACACTGTTCACAATAAAGTCAATATAAAACAAAGAAACAAACAAAAACTGTCAGAACGCGGGAGCACATACAGGTGCTCTTTAATATATGCAAATGACTGTGTGAGTCTGTTTCATGGAAGCAGAGAAGTCATGTGACAGCTATATTTGGTGTCCACAAACACACATACACACACACAAGCTGCCAGTCTCTGTTCTCAGTGGGGAGGGATTCATTTGCAGCTCAGAGTAAATGGCCTCATAATTCAACATGGTCATTAGCAATAAGGAAGGTGCGGTCATTACCCCGTGTGTCTCTGTCACGCACACACACAGAAGGAGAAACGCACTGTAGCCAGCTTTAGAGCGGACAAAAACACAGGTGGAATTCAATCCCCTTGAAGCTCTCATAACTGAAGAGAGGAAGAGAAGCCCCTGTAACTTTGAGTCTATTTTACCCGAAGGCCATGGTAGGGTGAAGACCTAGCCTTCCTTGTAAAAATAAAATCACCTGCTGTCTTTCATCTCACAGTTTTAGAAGACTTTTGAAACAGATGCTAAAATTGGTCAAATATTTGTTAAGTAAAAACTAGAAAAACAGTAGCTAAAATTAGCAAAATAGACACTATAGCTAAAATAAATTAAAAAATCCTAAAATTACAAAACGTGCTAAAAGTAGCAAAACTAAACTCTAAGGGGCAGAATTGTAAAAGCTGAAAGAAGCAGGGTTTCCACTGAAAATTAGCCTTTGGCTAACTTGGGTACACTTTCATTTGACTTGTTTAAATGTTCGTGAATGTACACTAACCCCATAAAAAAAGCAGAATCCATCCATCCATTTTCTTTACCCGCTTTCTCCATTCCGGGAGCCAGTGCCTATTTCCAGCATTCACTGTGCGAGAGGCGGGGGACACCCTGGACAGGTCGCAACTCAATCGCAGGGCCACATAGAGACAAACGAGACAAACAACCATTCACACTCTCACCTAGGGACAATTTTAAGAGTTTCCAATGAACCTAACATGCATGTTTTTGGTCTGTGGGAGGAAACTGGAGTACCCGGAGTAAACCCACGTGTGCATAGGTGGCCCCAGGCCGGGAAGCGATCCTGCAACCTTCTTGCTGGGAGGCGACAGCTCTAACCACTACGCCGCTGTGCCACCCCAAAGCAGAATCATAAAAGTTAAAAGTAAAAAACAGTGACTAACAGTTACAAATAGCAAAATGGTAGCTACAAACTAAAAGTAGTAGAATGGTAGTTAAAAGTAGCAGAACTGTAGCTAAAAGTTAAAAGTAGCAGAATGGTGCCCACAAGCTAAAGTAGCAAAACGGTAGCTAAAAAGTCAAAATGGCAGTATGATAGCTAAAAGCTTAAAGTAACATAAGAATATAAAATAAAATAAAAGAACATCCATCCATCCATTTTCTTTACCCGCTTGCTCCATTCCGGGTCGCAGGGAGCCAGTGCCTATCTCCAGCAGTCATTGTGCGAGAGGCTGGAGACACCCTGGACAGGCTGCAACTCCATCGCATTGAGACAAATGAGACAAACAACCATTCACACTCTCGCTCACACCTAGGGACAATTTTAGGAGTTACCAATTAACCTAACATGCATGTTTTTGGTCTGTGGGAGGAAACCGGAGTACCCAGAGTAAACCCACCTAACATGCAACCTTCTTGCTGGGAGGCAACAGTTCTAACCACTACACTGCTGTGCCACCGGGAAAGAACATTTCAAAGAAAACAATATTTGAAGGTACTGAAAAATTGAAATCTCTATACATAGTTCCAATGTGATGTCACACTTCCGGATACTCTCCCTTTCATCGCTATTGCTGACGACAAGAGCTTAATCCACAACATCACCTCCCCCATCTGCCCTGCTTTTTGCTGTGTCCTGTATTGTCTGGCTATTCTTCTTTTTTTTTTTGGAATCTCTCTTTGCATAATTTCCAAATTGCAAATTATGGATCTGGTCAGCTGCTCTCCCAATGCAATCGATCAAATTTTCTCGAAGAGAAAACTGGGCAAAGGAGAGTCCTCTTGCCCCGATGGGACATATGATGCTGAATACACTATGGATTCCTGGGGGTGACTGGAAGATAGTGTGTCTGTCTGTACTGTTGGTTGAGAATGTTGAAGATTTGTACATAACTGGATTTTTGATAACAGGATTTCTGCTTTTTGGACTTGGCGGTTACCTGGCATATCGTGAAATTCAGAAGACGTCGGCAGCTGTTCGGGCCATTGTAAGGCTGCCTGGCCTGTGAAGGGATGTGCAGAATGGTGAACTCTCAGACTCAGATGCTGTGTGAGCAGAGATGCAGACTGTGAGTCAAGGGCCAGCTGTGGACCCTGGAACTCGCTGGCAGGATGGAATCAACCTTGGAGAAATGCTGGTGTAGATTCTCAGTCATCCAGGACATGGTAAATCCAAAAAAGGTTAAAAACAAAAGCAACTGGACTTC
>JAOXNZ010000210.1:2342710-2355129 GCA_028566095.1 Kryptolebias brasiliensis
GTCCAATACTACAAAAGTACAGGAAGGCTTAGGAGTGTGAACCCTCTATAGTTGGAACACACTCTGTGGTCCCCCTTTTTAATTAGGGGGATCACCACCCCTGTCTGCCAATCCAGGGGGACTGCCTCTGATGTCCATGCAATGTTGCAGAGTCGTGTCAACCAAGACAGCCCCACAACATCCAGAGCCATAAGGAACTCTGGGCAAATCTCATCCACCTCTGGGGCCTTGCCACTGAGGAGCCTTTTAACCACCTCGGTGACCTCAGCACCAGAGATTGGAGAGCCCGACCCAAGGTCTCCAGGCTCTGCTTCCTCACTGGAAGACGTGCTGGTGAGATTGAGGAGGTCTTCGAAGTACTCTGCCCACCGACCCACGACGTCCCGAGTCGAGGTCAGCAGTACACCATCCCCACCATAAACTGTGTTGATGATACACCGCTTCTCCCCCCAAGACGCTAAATGGTGAACCAGAATCGCCTCTAAGCCATACGGAAGTCGCTCTCATGGCCTCTCCGAACTCCTCCCACACCTGAGTTTTTGCCTCAGCGACCACCCGAGACGCATTCCACTTGGACCGCCAGTACCCATCAGCTGTCTACCAGCGGGTTCGAGGGTTGCCACCACGACAGGCACCGACAACTTTGCGGCCACAGCTCTGGTCAGCCGCCTCGACAATAGAGGCACAGAACATGGACCACTCAGACTCAATGTCCCCCACCTCCCCCAGGACGTGTTTTAAAAGAAGTTAAAGTCAAGATCTCTTTTTTTATCTCCCTTGGGAGAAATTTGCCTTCAACAGAGGGGTTACATTGTACAGACTCATAACATCACAAGGTTAATAAATACATAAATAAATTAATAAAATCATTAAAAACCTGCTGCAACACATCATCCAACCTCTGAATACCTTATTGAAGAACTAAACTAATTAATTATCATATTCATAGTATAATTAGTTATCTTATTCATAGTATACTAAACAGCAGTAACAGTTCTGTAATATTTTTTTATAACCAAACTCTGACCTGTACTTCTCCGCAACTTTGTCTCTGACCTGTGTGGAGAGTTCCCTGACCTTCACAATGTCTCTTGCTTGGTGGTAGCCCTTACTACTTAGAGGTGTTGACTGGGGTTATTTCTGGGGAGTTTCAGAACTGGTGAATATAGAATATAGAATGGGATCACTTAGATTGCTCAAAAGCGGATCTTATTTAACTAATTATGTGGCTTCTGAAGGAAATGGTTGGGTTTCAAAGCAAAGAGTTGATTAAAAATGGATGCACCTCTTGTCACCTTTTAGTGCTCTCAACAACCAAGCACCATCTTATATTGAAGGTCTTATTGTTCACTCTCAGACTGCAGACTTGTGAATTCTAGAGTTTTTAAAAGTAGAATGGGATGCAGAGCTTTCAGTTATCAGGCTCCTTTCTAGTGGAACTAACTTCCAGTTTCTGTCCATAAGGTTGACACCTTGTCTACTTTTAAGACTAGGCGTTAGGTTTTCATTTTGACTAATTCTATAGTTAGGGTTGGCTTGTTTTCCTGAGCTATTCTTTAGTTATGCTGCTTGTAGGCTTAGACTGTTCTGCTGGAGGTTTTTTTTCTGTTAAATTGAAGTTGTTTCTTTCCACTGTCGTCAATGTGCTTGCTCTGGAAGGGAGATTGCAACAAAGTAAAGATTCCATGCAATCTGCTGGCTTTCTTAGATAAATAACTTTTACTAACTGGCATTTTATAATGTATGTGAATGTTTTTGTACAGTCCCTGAGATAATGTTTGTTGTGAACTGGTGTTATTTTAATAATTGAATTGAAATGAATTGCTTTACACCAAGATTGGCATAAATCATAAAGGCCCACAACCCATGCTGCTTGCGTTCAATGAAATGAGGTAGTCACACAACATCATGGACACTGGTACGATATAAGATTGTACAACCCAAATTCTAATGAAGTTGGGATGTTGTGTAAAACATAAATAAAAACAGAATAAGATGATTTGCAAATCCTTTTCAACCTATATTCTATTGCATACACTACAAAGACAAGATATTTAATGTTCAAATGGATAAACTCTATTGTTTTCTTGCAAATGTTCACTCATTTTAAGCTTGATGCCTGCAACATGTTCCAGAAAAGCTGGGACAGGGGCAACAAAAGACTTTTAGGACTGCTCAAAAAACACCTGTTTGGAGCATTCCACAGGTGAACAGGTTAATTAGAAACAGGTGATTGTCATGATTGGGTATAAAAGGAGCATCCCCAGAAGGCTCAGTCGTTCACAAGCAAGGATGGGGCAAGGTTCACCACTTTGTGAACAACTGTATGAGCAAATAGTCTAACAGTTTGAAAGCAACATTTCTCAATGTACAATTGCAAAGAATTTAGGGATTTCACCATCTACAGTCCATAATATCATCAAAAGATTCAGAGAATCTGGACAAATCTCTGCAAGTAAGCGACAAGGCCAAAAACCAACATTGAATGGCCATGACCTTGGATCCCTCAAGCAGCACTGCATTAAAAACTGATATCATTCTTTAACAGATATCACCACATGGGCATAATATGGTGTCAGATTAAAGAAATAAAAAAAAGACATAATATGGAGCAACTGAACCCACTGAATAGCCTGCAGTCGAAAGGAAACCTGGCAGAAAATTGGCATTCGTGGTTACAAAAGTTTGAGCTCTTCCTCATGGCAAGCGTGATCTCAAAAAGGTGAAATGTGCAACGTTTCTACATGTGGCTGGAGGCGAAGCTCTAAAGGTATTTAATACCATGGACTTTGATGATGATGTAGATGACTTGGATGTGTTCAAAGAAAAGTTCAGATCATATTGTAAGACCAAGGAAGAACATCACATATCTGAGACACTTGTTTTTTTTACAAGAGCCCAGGGACAGGTGGAGTCTATTGATGCATACGTGACCGACCTGAAAAATAAGGCAAAAGACTGAGTTTGGGGTTCTTACAGATTCACTGATTAAAGATTGTATTGTTTGTGGAATAACAAAGCTGTTGATATTTGCAGAGCCAACGAAGCTACACAGAGTCATCTGAAAGCTCTACATGAGGAAAATGATGTGGCACTAAACAAGCTCAAGACTGAGTTTTTCCACTTAAGCTAAGTGAAAAACCCAGTCTCTGTGAAAAGAGTAACTGTAGTTAATGCAGATACAAGCATGAGCCCTGTAAATGTTCTACCTAGGGTCAAAGGTGCAAAGTATGCTCACGGAAAAATCACTTTGGTCGAATGTGTCGCACCAAGAAATAAAGTGAAGGTTTCCATAAAAGACTGAAAAAGAGATGTTTGTTGGAGCACTTGAGTCCAAGATAAACCCAAATGAGCATTTCACTCACAAAAGAAAGAAAAATTGGACAGAAGTTATTAAAGTGAATGGCCAAAAACTCGCGTTCTGACTTGACACGGGCGCAAACTGCAATGTTCTGCCTTTTACAGCTTTGAGAGGAGTAACTTAAAATAACATCCCATTGCAGAAGTCCAGCGTTAAGTTACTGATATATTCTCGCCAGAAGATGGTGCCATTGGGCATGATACAGCTGAAACATCAGTACAAAAGCAAAGTACATGAGTTGGAGTTTCAGATATATATATACATATAAAGATATATTTTATCTTTAAAAGCAGTGAATTATTCAAGACAATGTGCCATTGTTAATGATTATTGATTGTTTTTTTTAAATAATTCTGTTTCACCATCTCAGTATGGGTACCAAGCCCCATTGAAAAGCCCTGAAAAACTAAATACAAGTGAAGCTGTCTTAAGAATGAAGACTGTGACCAAGTTAGACATCTATGACCTACACTCCTACCAAGGTTAAGTGAAAAAAGAACCCTCTAAACATCTGCTAGAAGATGGGAATGCAACACAAAAATGCCACAACTTGACCATACCTGAGGATCTAGAGACTTCCAAACAAAGCCTTGAAGCTTTTGCTACTCATCTAAGGAGGTACACTCATGAAGCAGAAGCTTCATGAGTATACACACACATGCACACACACACACACACACACACACATACTCCCATCTCCCCCTATTTGTTCCACTTTCACTTCAAGCTTGGGTCCTTTTACCAGAGGCCTGGGAGCTTGAGGGTTCTGCACAGTATCTTAGCTGTTCCTAGAACTGTGCTCTTGTGGGCAGAGATCTCTGAGGGTTTTGTGGGATTTGTTGGAGCCACTCTTCCAGTTTGGCTTTCTTATGCATCTTGTCAACCACCACAATGTCCAGTTGGATAGCCATCATCTGTTTGTCAATCTGGATCTGTTAGCCCCACAGTATTTTAGCCCTGCCATTCTCCACCACCCTTGGTGGAGTCTCTCCCACTTTGACTATGGGACTTCTAGTCCATACTCAGTACAGATGTTCCTGTACACTATTCCAGCCACTTGGTTATGGTGTTCCATCTTGCCATTTTGCTGGCTCTTCAGGACCTGTCTTAGGTATTTGGTTGTGGCTGACTTACTTGAGGCCTCATCATGGTTGCCATTTGTCCATGGGATTCCAAGGTTTTTGTAGTTGTCCTGGACATTTGCAATGTTGCCTTCAGGTAGTTCAACCCCTTCAGCTGTGATCACCTTGTCTGTCTTGGATACCATTTGGCTGCACTTATCAAGTCAGAATGACATACAAATGTCCTTGCTGTATATCCTGGTGAGGCGGATTAGTGAGTCGATGTCTCGCTCGCTTTTGACATACAGCTTGATGTCATCCATGTAGAGGACGGGACTGATGACTGTTCACCTCTGGAACTGCTAACCATAGCCACTCTTTGCAGTGATCTGGCTAAAGGGGTTCAGACCCATACAGAACAGGAATGGGGACAGAGCATCACCTTAGTATATGCTGCATTTGATGCTGACTTCTGCAATTGGCTTTGAATTGGCCTCTGGCGTTGTCTTACATATTCCCATTGAGTTCTCAAAGAAGGCTTTTAGTGTCTCATTAATGTTGTACAATTTCAAGCACTCCAGCATCCATGTGTGGCATCGAGCCATAGGCTTACCTGTAGTCAGTCCAGGCAGTGCACAGGTTTGTATGTCTAGTCAGTCTCGAGAGCTACCGTTCTGTCAACCAGTAGCTTGTGCTTGGCTCCAATGGTGTTTGTGCCAATTCCCTTCTGTACCTTGCTCAGGTACTGACCCATGTGGCCATTCATCTTAGCCTCTATGATGCCTGACAGGAGCTTCCATGTGATTGCCTGGTAGTTGGATTGAATTGCCCCTTTTGGGGGGATCTTTCATAATCAATCCTGCCCGACCTAGGGTCAACCACTCAGGGTTGGTTCCTTTGATTATCAGCTGGTTATTTTGTGCTGCTAGGCATTCATGGCGAGCAGTCAGTTTCTTTAGCCATTAGGTATGTATCATGTCAGGCCCTGGTGCAGTCCAGCTTTTCATACCCAAGACTCTGTCTTGAATATCTGCCACTGTCATGGATACTGTTTTTTTTCTGGGAGATTGGTGTGTTCAGATATTAGATCCTGTAGCCATGGGGCAGTATCATTGTAAATAGAATTGTAAATTGACTGCACTTAAATAGTCCCTTTCTAGCCAATGAGGCCACTCAAAGCACTTTACAGCACAATTTGTGCCCTCATTTACCCATTCACACACATTCATACAGCACTCTACTACATTTCTGCAAAGCTAACCTGCATAAATCATTACATAGAGTCTAATCAGTGCTTTAGATAGCATTCATACATAGATGGGGCACACATCGAAGGCAATGAAGGGTTCAGTGTCTTGCCCAGCGACATTTTAACATGTGACATACTGGTGGAATTGTACCTCCAATTGTCTTATTGGAGGACGACTGCTCTAACCATTGAGACACAGCCGCTGTGTAATGTATTCTTTGCCAATATGCTTTGCCAGTATTTTTCAGTCTTAGCTCTGGGTGGATATACTGTTGTGTTATTCCCCTGCCATTGAGAATACACTTTGGATGGTGTGGTGAAAAATGAAGACTGTGACCAAGCTACCTTCTTACTCTCCTAGCTTCTGTTTCATGAGTGTACCTCTTTAGACGAGTAGCAAGAGCTTTGAGACTTTGTTTGGCAGTCTCTAGAGCCTCAAGTATGGCCAAGTTTTGACATTTTTGTGTTGCATTCCCATCTTCTAGTAGACGTTTAGAGGGTTCTTTTTTCACTTAACCTTGGTAGGAGTGTAGGTCATAGGTGTTTAGAGGGTCCAAACATATTATTAGAAAGTTAAGTGGAAGGAAAAAGTGTGGTAGGGAAAAGTGCACCAGCAACAGGGTAACCGCAGCCTTGAGAGGATTGTCAAGCAAAATCTATTTGAGAATTTGGGGCCGCTTCACAAGGAGTGGATGCATCAAGAGCCACTATGCACAGACAAATCCTAGACATGGGCTACAAATGTCACATAGTCAAGCCACTCCTGAACCAGAAACAACATCAGAAGTGTCTTACTTGGGCTGAGGAGAAAAGGAACTGGACTTTTTCACAGTGGTCCAATGTCCTCTTTTCAGATGAAAGTAAATTTTGCATGTCATTTGGAAATCAAGGTCCAAGAATCTGGAGGAAGAGTGGAGAGGCACAAAATTCGCATTGCTTGAAGTCCATTGTGAAGTTTCCACAGTCAGTGATGATTTGGGGTGCCATGTCATCTGCTGGTTTTGGTCCACTGTGTTTTTTGAAGTCCGCAGCCATGTACCAGGAAATTATAGAGCACTTCATGCTTCCTTCTGCTGACAAGCTTTATGGAGATGCTGATTTCATTTTTCAACAGGACTTGGTACCTGCCCACACTGCCAAAGGTACCAAATGACCATGGTGTTATTGTGCTTGACTGGCCAGCATACTCCCCTGACCTGAACCCCATAGAGAATCTATGGGCTAATGTCAAGAGGAAAGTAAGAGACACCAGACCCAACAACGCAGATGACCTAAAGGTTGCTATGAAAACAACCTGGGGTTTCATTAAACCTCAGCAGGTCCACAGGGTGATCACCTCCATGCCACGCTGCATTGATGCAATAATTCATGCAAAATGAGGCCCAACTAAGTATTAAGTGCAAAGAAGCCTGACATTTGTGTTTAAAATATCCATTTGTTTTTTTTTTGTTTTTTTGTTTAATGATCTTATGTAATATTCTAATTTTTTTGAGACACTGAGATTTGGGTTTTCATTATCTGTATCCTTATCTAGCTGAGAGTCATTCCCAACACATACTTTAAGTACTAACGCACAAGAGAAGTTCTTTGTAATATTGCATGAGATCGTGCAAAGCATCATTTACAAGGTTTGACCAAAAAAAGTACAACTCCATTATGTGTAATCATGAAATGATCTTAACCTAAGATTTTTGCATCAAAGGTGTTGGGTGATATGCATTCCTTCAAGAAATGTTAGATCTATATTTACAGTGGATTTTGCCATTCTAATCTTTTAAACTCAAGTCTTCAAAGTTCAAAAGCAATTCATGTAAATGTTATTATTTAAATCTTTACACCCCTGTTACATATGGTACAGTGATCAGCAGCTAAAGCTGGCTTGCACAATCAGGGCCAAGCCCAACTGCTAAAGGCCAGACACTAAGTGTTCGGCTAACCAAAGAAGTTTCCTGTACCTTTGCCTTCTTCTGTCTTTTTTATTTACACCCTGGTCTTATTCTGACCTCTCTGCAGGCTGTCATGCTGTTCTTCTACCTGCTGGCCTTCCTGGTCATCCTACAGAGAATTTGGGCTTACATTGGCTGTTTCTTTTGCACATAACAACAGCAAGAGACCCACACATCTTCTGTGTCACACAGCTCAGGTGCACACACTGCTGCTTCACCTGGAAGTGCTGGTATAGGCAGGTAAATATGTGACTTGTTTCTGGCTTCAACAGTTCATTTTCAAAGTTTTAGCTAAGAATTTAAACTGACTGCTTACAAAAACTATATAAGTGAGTAAAATATTATTAGGCAGGAACACATCATCTGCATTTTCAAGACAAAAGTCAGACAGAATCTTCAAATACATATTTTCATTATACTACATTGTGTCACAATAAAACTAAATGAAAATGTAAATTGAGTTTTTGTAATAAGATTACACTAGTCTTGGCAGAAACAAACTTGAGAAAGTTATTGAAACAAAATGAAGACTGTTTAAACATGAAGGTTCCATTTAAACTGAAAACAACAAGCCTTAGAATTATGCTTACACCTTGTGGTAGAGTTTCATAATAATAATAGTGTTCAATAAGACATTTTATATTTTAGAACAGTGATTCTCAACAGGTAGGTTGTGGGCCTTTGCCTGAGCAGAAAAATGTTAAGATTGAAAATAAAGTTCAGATTTTTATGTCAGCTTGATAGTTAATGCTTGAATAAGTGACCGATTAATTTTATTAAAACATTGTTATATATGCAATGGGTGGGTCTTAGATAAAGCTACATATTTTGAGTATTTTTTTAAACTACTTCTCAGTAGTAGACTTAAAAAAAGGCTGAGGTTACAGAAGTGAAGTGTTTTGGTTTAATGAAAAGCAGCTAATTGAGTGTAAAAAGTAATATTTCTCTCTCTAGCATTGCCACTTCCTGGGAGTTGTGTTTTGTGTTGCCATACTGTGATATTCTATTCTATCTCAGGTTCAAACTGCTCTTTTCATTCAATAAATTTGAGTAGCTGAAAATTTTCCTTGATTTGGGTCCTGTCTTGTCATTATGGAGTGATTGTGGGTCCCAAAGCCAGATCAGTTAAAAACCACTGCTTTAGAAGACACATATTCAGTTTATTTTTGCCACAATTTGATAAGATTATAATAAGATGTTTTCTTTTTAATCTATTGAAATCGCAGTGATTTTTTTACCCAAATACAGATGAATGTTTTTCATAATATGGTTCCTTTAAATCAAATGAAAACAAAAAATTAACAATTTGTATGGGTATTTTCGTATTTGATTATGCTTGAATTTGATCAGTATTGTTTTCTAGCAACTGCAACAGCATTTACCACTCTACAAACCAAATTGTTTTTTTTCATTGTTTGGATTACATCAAAACGCTTTTTTAAAATTTTAAATATTACATGCATTCAATGAAAGAATTACACTTAATGCTCAACCCTTTTGTAAAATAAATTAATAAACTAATAAAGGTGTGACGGTGTCAAATGTAAACAGTAACAAACACCAGATTGAAACAGATTGAGAAAAGGAAGAGAATCATAACAAATCTTTGAGGAGTAAAAATGGGGAAGAGTTCAATATTTTAGGTAAAACTGATAAGACTGAGCCCCAGAATCAATCATGGTTTGTGTGTCTTCTTTGGGTGCAATGTTGGGTTTTGTGTACTCGTCTAAAGCCCTATTCACACGGGATTAGTTTTACCTAGGGTCACATGCTATTTTTAATATATACGGAGATTGTCTGCGTTGTTATTCCCTTGGGAATCAGCTATGTCAGTAATTTGTAAAGTAAAAATTCCCTCCCAAATTACCTACTATATTTTGCTGAACTCCAATGCGAATAGGTATCTCTGTGATTTAGACAGAAATGGGCGGGATTCGATACGTAATTAGGCAGTTTTTGTTTCCTGGGCGCATTTTTATTTGCTTTTGGCAATGGAGGCTGCATTGGAGTGCATAGATAACCTTTTGTGTCCCGGGCCAGCAAAACCCTATCGGCCCGTAACGGTTGCAAAAAGAAAAGGCTGAAGAGAATGAGCAAATTTACATGCAAACGGTGGCTCACATCATGCATTGCTCTGTGCAGTAAAAATAATTTTCTTCTGTTTGTAGCCTAGTATACAACTGACTAACGCTAAGCGGATGTTATGCATTACGCAGTGCGTTAACATCATATCCCGAAGATGTCCATAAATTTAATCAAAATCTCAGGCTTCAGTTTTCCCGTGCAAATGTGATACATTAAGAGCAGACGTTGGGGAGAGTAATTTTTTTATTACATGGGGTCCCAAGATAATGCTTTTCCAATGCGAATATGGTTTAAGTTACAAAGCCCTCACAAAGTGAGCTTCGTGGCTCCATCTTGACATAGCATCTCTCTGCTCTGGTGCAGTTTAGCCACATTTGAATCAGACTTTATGAAGCATTTAGAGGAAAACCCTCCCAAATTTATGTAAATAACTGCCATAGATTAAAAAGGGTCTGATCCTGAAACACCAGCACAATTTTCAACATGCATTGCTCAAATATTTACCACCTCCTGAGAGCTGGTGGTATTTACATCTCTAAAGAAGAAAGTGAGAAAATTCAGCAAAGTGCTGCACTGCTGCCCTCTCAAAAAAAGTGCAGGAATGTCTTGAAGGTATTTTTAACCCTTCATTTTGGTGTCAAACATTATTATATCTAGAAAAAACTTGTCAAAAAAAATCTAGCTGCTGTTGTTTAATATATATATATTTTTTAACTTATTTTTTATTGAACCTTTCTTTGAACAGTTACAGTGGAGAGGTATCAACATGTTTTCATCTTTAAACAGTCGTCCATAAACAATGTCCATATAGTCCAGTTGTAAAAGTGGTGTCTTCATTGTTTCTATAATCATTCCATTTTTCCCATTTTTCAATAAATTTCCCCTCTTGCAATCTCAGTTTATATGTGTGTTTTTCCATCACAGATATTTCCTCCACAATGCACAGCCACTGCTCCACATCTGGTGGTTCCTTTTTATACCATAATCTTGTGACGGCTTTTTTACTTGCTGGAAGCAATATCTTTACCAGGTAATCGTCTTCTTTTTGTAATATGTCATGTGTCAAGCACCCCAAGATGGGGTGTCTTACATGTTCTGGGTATTTCATATCCTATAATTTTTTTCAAAGTCAGACATATTTTATCCCAGTAGCCTGTTATTTTTTGACAGGACTAGCATATATGTGTGTGGTCTACATCCATCTGACCACAGAGTCTCCAGCAAGGCTGTGGGCTGGACACCATTCTCTTTCTAATATTGGGGGTTATGAAAAATTTAATTATATTTTTCCAGTTGAATTCTCTCCATACCTGGGAGCAAGTGGCTGTGCACTGCGTTTTACAGATTTTAAACCAATCTTCTTCACTTATGATTTCCTTTTCCCATTTTTCTTTAATGTATATAGTAGATGTTTTCTTGGCCTCCATCAGCCCCTGGTACAGTGCTGAGATCACTCTACTTTTTTCCCCTCGTAGGCCTTCTGGAATATATCAACTATTTTATTTAAGTTAGTTTTTATCTCTTTCTCATAATAGTGATCGACTAGTCCAAATTTTGTCTTTAAGTTATTAAAGCTCTGCAGCTTACCATTTTCTACCATTTTGCACATTGCTGTAATACCTTTATCTGCCCACTGTTTAAACCCTTTATCATAAACACCTGGTCTGAACCTTGAGTCCCATGCAAACCAACTCAAGCTTCTTGTTTCTTTCTCTAATTTATAATTATCAATTACTGCGTTCCATATTTCAATTGTAGTTTTAGTTATTGAATCCAATTGATTACTTTGTGGGCTATTAAATTTCTTACTTCCATATCTTTTGTACCAATTTCCAAATTTTTCCATTTTGAGATATAATCTTCATTGCACCAACATATCAAAGGTCTAATTTGCGCAGCATAGAAATATTCCTTGAGGCCTGGTAAACCCAAACCACCTCTGTCCTTTGGGAGCTGCAGTGTTTTATATCTAACCCTAGGTTTCTTCCCTTTCCATATTAATCTTGATATCCATTTATCCCATTCTACAAATTGCTTT
The DNA here is from genome assembly GCA_028566095.1 of Kryptolebias brasiliensis. Taxonomy (NCBI): domain Eukaryota; kingdom Metazoa; phylum Chordata; class Actinopteri; order Cyprinodontiformes; family Rivulidae; genus Kryptolebias; species Kryptolebias brasiliensis. Next base: position 2,354,451 of record JAOXNZ010000210.1, read on the forward strand.
TGTGGGACCATTAATGGCAAGGACTGGAACAAGTATAACAGTCGTGGTAAAATATTTATTTTAATTATCTCTATTCTTAAGCTAAGGTCCCAAACAATATCCGCCCATCTTATCAAGTCCTTCTTTATATCTTGATTTAGTGCAAAAAGGCTTGGTGAAAGGCAGCAACCCTGTCTTGTTCCCAATAAATTGCTGTTTATTTTAATCCTTGCAGTTGGTTCCCAGTATATTGATTTAATAAAATTTACAAATGTCTCATTGAATCCAAAATTTTCTAAAACTTTGTACAGAAATGTCCAATTTACACTGTTGAAAGCTTTCTCCGCGTCTATGCTTACCAGAATTGCACTGTCTCCTGAACTTTGTAGATGGTCTATGACATGCAGAGTCCTTCTTATATTATCCTGTGTTTGTCTTTCTTTAATAAAAAACAGTCTGATCCTCATCAATCAAATCCTGCATTAAATTTTCCATTCTCTTAGCTATGATGGAGGTGAAAAGTTTGTAGTCTACATTTAGGACTGATATCGGTCTATAGTTGTGACAATATTCTTGCTCTTTACCTTCCTTTGGAATAACAGAGATAATAGCTTCTTTCCAGGAAGGAGGAATCCTGCCAGTCTTGAGGCTATGGTTAAACGAGTCATATAATAGTGGGATTAGTTCTTCTTTAAAGGTT
>JAOXNZ010000210.1:2355229-2366460 GCA_028566095.1 Kryptolebias brasiliensis
TCAGTTTACAAGGAACAAAACAAGACCACCCACGCGCTTCTAGGCCACTCCTATCCCCCTTGAGAAGCTGAAAACCTTCACATTCGGATAAACAGGGGCGCCAAGTGGTATCAGACGAGCATGAGCAATACTTTGAATAGGTTTTTCCCTTACAACCAGAGAGGGGCGATTTTCAAAATTTTTAATAATAATTTAGTATTATTACATTTAGTAATGCGTGACGCGTGATGAGTTTGGTCTGGATCGGTCGAAGCGTTCCCAAGTTATTGGGCGCCAAAGTTTCCTCCAGGGGCATTTTTCAACATTTTTACACGGCCGAGAAGCACCCTTCTCTAGGTAAAGAACCCCTCCATAGTGAGTCATTTTTTAAAAAGTAGCTAGAAAGCTGTGCTTCGGCACACACATAGCACCTTCAGAGAGGATGACGCAGGACGAGTTTGGTCTCGATCGACCAAAGCGTTCCCACGTTATTGGTTGCAAAGTTCCCCGGGGGGCATTTTTCTTCATCGTGTCGTTTTGAGTAGAAAAGACAGACAAACGCGAGAGAGAGTCTATCCGCTCAGGACGACCTCCCGAACAACATATGCAAAAAAACGAGTGCTCTCGGACTCTGGGGGTCAGCCCCTGGGCGCTCGGGGTGCCGAGGGACACGAGGATGATGAGCGAGTGAAAAATCAGCACAGGCCTCTGGAGTGTGTTTGACCAACTAGCTTCGCGTGGGAACGCCCATCGCGAAGGAGCTCGGCGGCGTCGCGAAGGGCGGACTGAGACAATTGCTATACGCCCACCCGTGTCTTCGTGGCACCCTCCCATGTCCCACAAACACCAACATAACTTCGCAGGGCCGCCTGAATCAGGGTCATAGAGTGGGAGCTTGAGTCCAATGCCAATCCTTTTGAATGAGAAGAGTGAGGGAACGGACGCCATCTTGATGCAAATGCATTCAGCCCCACAGCTTCGCGTAGGAACATCCGATCTGGACGTGCTTGGTACTGTTGGAAAGGGCAAAATGAGACGAAGACAACGAGCCCTGTAGCTTCATGCTACGTGCCCTAATCGGGACTTGCGGCCCCATTGACTTTACATTATAAAACGTGCGCGCCCGCCGCGGGAGCTGTGATTAACGTAGGAAGCCGAAATTTGGCACGCCGCTTCCTCTGTGAATGCTTAACAGATCTTGCAGGTTTGAAGGGTCAATGTGCTTCCGGCGGGAAGTTATAAGCTTTTGAAGTTAAATCTTGAAGTTGGCTTTTTCATTTTTTAAACTCTCCCCCCCACCGGTCCTGCGGCTTCAAAGTGCACGTTTGTTAGCAAGATATCTCAAGAACCCTGTGTCAGATCTTAATGAAACTTTCAGGCAATATTAATCCTATTGCCCTCTCAAACTGATTAAAGTTTGGGCCGGATTGGACCAACGGCAGGTGCGTAGCACGAGTGCAAATGTGAATGTTTGTTAGCAAGATAACTCAAGAACCCTTGGTCAGATCTTAATGAAACTTTCAGGGATTATCATCCTATTGCCCTCTCAAACTGATTACACTTTGGGCCGGATCTGACCAACGGCGGGCACGTAGCACGAGTGCAAATGTGAGTGTCTGTTAGCAAGATAACTCAAGAACCCTTGGTCAGATCTTAATGAAACCTTCAGGGAATATTCATCTTATTGCCCTCTCAAACTGATAAAATCTTGGGCTTGATCAGACAAACCCTGGACGCGTAGTGCAAGTGCAAATGTGAGTTATTTTTAGCAAACTAACTCAAGAACCCCTGGACATTATGTCTTGAAACTTGCAGGTAGGAGTCATCCAACCTTTCTCTCAATCTGATTATATTTTGAGCCTGAAATGGAAAACTCCAGATGGTACCGCTTTATGCCACTTGGGGGGGGACAAGGAGCATAGACTGGTACCTGCTGAGCACGCCCATTACTTGTCAATGGGTCAATGCAAAGGTATTGCCCTTTGGGGGGGAACAGGGGGCATAGACTGGTACCTGACGAGCACGCCCAATACTTTTCTATAGGGCAATGCAAAGGTATTGCCCGTGCCCATTTGGTACCACTTTATGCCCCTGCTTTTCCTTATGGGCGCTCAGTTAGTCTAACACCATTTCAAGGATGTAGGTCACAGAAACACAAGGGAGGGCTCGTTCTTCTCGAATCGAGGCCCCGAACGACATATGTGAAGCACCGCCCTCCAATCCCACCTTTGCGCGCAAACCTCTGATTTGGTGGATTTTTCACATGTAGTCTCCAAGGCCATGCTCTGCCGATCGCAACGAGCACACCGGTGTCTCCGTAGCCCACTTGTGAGTAATATGACACACCGCACAGACCTCGTGGGAGCAGAGTGGTACCTGACGAGCATGCCCAATACTTTTCTATAGGGCAATGCAAAGGTATTGCCTGTGCCCATTTGGTACCACTTTATGCCACTTAAGGGAAACAGGGGGCATAGACTGGTACCTGATGAGCACGCCCAATACTTGTCAATGGGTCAATGCAAAGGTATTGCCTGTGACCATCTGGTACCACTTTATGCCCCTGGTTTTCCTTATGGGCGCTCAATTAGTCTAACACCATTTCAAGGTCATAGGTCACAGAAACACAAGGGAGGGCTCGTTCTCGAATCGAGGCCCCGAATGACATATGTGAAGCACGGCCCTCCAATCCCACCTTTGTGCGCAAACCTCTGATTTGTGTATTTTTCACATGTAGTCTCCAAGGCCATGCTCTGCCGATCGCAACGAGCACACCGGTGTCTCCGTAGCCCACTTGTGAGTAATATGACACACCGTCCAGACCTCGCGGGCGCAGAGTGGTACCTGACGAGCACGCCCAGTACTTTTCTATATGGCAATGCAAAGGTATTGCCCGTACCCATTTGGTACCGCTTTATGCCGCTTGAGGGAAACACGTGGCATAGACTGGTACCCGAGGGTCACGCCCAATACTTTTCAATGGATCAATGCATGTATTGCCCGTGCTCGCCGGGTACCGCTCTATGCCGCAAAATTTGTCCGCGGACCGGGTACTGGTACCTGACGAGCACGCCCAATACTTTTCCATAGCATTTCCACAACCGTGGGGGAACACCAATGCAAGATATTGGGCGTGACCGCGAGGTCCGGTTTGGCGCCCGCGACTGATCTGTCTGGTGTGGTCGAAAATGCTCAAAGTTTGACAATTTTTAGGTCCGCCCGTGAAGGGCATGGTGACGCGGACAGGGGGGACCGGCGCGAACACATGGACGTGCCGCACGTGCATCTGGGGCGCACGGTCGCTTCGGTAAGGGCACTTCTGTCCCAATGTAAAGGTATAGGGCCTTCGCTTTGAGGACGTCGAGGGCCTTAGGGTATGTGGTAGTACCTGAGAGTCACTCTCAACATCTGGTAACAGGTAACAACTGGTAAGAGATCTTGCCTTAAAACCTTGGCATGCATTTATACAGTTACATTTTTTAATAAGGTTACTTTCATTTAGAAGAAGTGTTGTATGAAAATGTGTTCATGAATGTAAAGTTAGAATTTTAGTTTGTATTTTAAAAGTGTTACACTGTCTGTGAAACACATCTAAAAGCATTTTGTTCTCTATCCTTTAGCAAGCCCTTACTGAACTTTCTGACGTGCTCAGGATTCTAAATCAATTAAAAGGCTTCATGTTGGTTTATAAAAGCGTTGTCTCTGTGTCCTCCTCTTTATCAGCCTGATTTTTAAATTTTTTTTTATTAGTACAAAATTGAGTGACATGAACCATTTTGTTTCTAGGTTTATTTTTTTTTTTTACAAAAAAATATAGTTGGAGAAATCAATATGTGTCTTTTTTGTGTCTTCCTCTCAGAGCCAAGGTCCTGTAGAGGCCCAGCAGTCCAGTCCAGATGCCTGTGAAGATCAAACCAATCACCACCTGTATGTTTAGACACAACACAGCTGATGAGTCAGATTGATGTTTTAGTTATGCAAATTAAACACTGTTTCCATTCGTAAAACCAAACTATACTGCATAAAGAAGAAGTTTTCCGGTGGTCCAGTGTGGTAAACCAAGGTTCTGCTGGCTTTCAGTTAGTTCCCACGGTGTAAGAGAGCTTTCGTAGTCCAGGTCGATGAACCCAGTGGGTAAAACTCGAATCCCCCAATAAACCCTCTTCACTCTGTGGTAGTTGGTGTCCTGCACATCACAACGATATGTTCCTGAAAAAAAATTATTAGTTTTCTTTACAGAGAATATGTATGTATTTATTCTACAACTTTTATTTCCCAACTTAGTGCATCTACCTTAGAAAGTGAAGACAGGCACATGATCAGAACAATCAGTGTGCCCATTGTCACAGAAACCGAAAACAGATTAACAATGAGTTAACTCAGATTTTTTAAAATTCAATAAGTTACAATTAAATATGAATATGGTCTTTACTTTTGACCTAAAATGTAAAAAATACCAATAAATGTCAACTGTTTATTATATATATTTTTATTTTATAATGTAATAAACAATAGTTTTTATTTGCAGTATTTGTTAAAAACACTTAATAGGTTGTCTTCATTTCAAGCTTTTAGCACAGAAGCTTGTTAAGAAGTTTAACAGGTTAGGCTTGTTAAGCTTAACTTGTTAACTACACATCTCAAGTTAAGAAGCACAGAAGCTGCTAACATAATTCTAGCTTGCTTTGAGACTTTAGAAAGGTTTTACTTAGTGAATAAAGGCGCAGAAATGATTCTTGGACTGTAAAGGTTGAAGAGCCCTGAGTTAAGTCATTTCCACTGTAACCAGATGACAGTAAAAATCTATAGTGTTTTCAAACCTTATAACTACTCCAGTTTAAAAAAATTTAAAGCAACTCAGCTATTTTATTTTTAATGTTTACATCACTATCATTTTCTCATTACACAATTTTTAACAGCGAATTCTAGGTATGTTTGCATTAGCAAATAGCTGCTGCAGCTCGCTAAAGTAATGTTCTTGTAGGAATGTGTTATTATTTCTGCCAGGTTAAACATAACACACACAAAAACAAAATTCATAAAAATCTACACTCTGAAAAGTGTTTTTAAAAATTAAATTTTTGTTGTTTGTGGTGGTCGACAAGATACAGAAGAAAGCAGTGGTGATAGACGTAGCAATTCCAAGCAACCTGTAAGATTAGGAAGAAGGAGGACAAGAAGCTTGAGAAATACCAAGGGCTGAAAGATGAAATACAGATATTGTGGAGAGTCAAGGCCTCAGTGGTGGCAGTGGTTATTGGCGCACTCGCTGCTGTGAACCCCAAAATGAACAGGCTCCGACGGATCCCAGGAACAACCTCAGAGATCTCTGTCCAGAAGAGCGCAGTCCTAGGAACAGCTAAGATACTGCGAAGAACCCTCAAGTTCCCAGGCCTCTGGTAGAGGATTTGACCTTGACGTGAAGTGTAATTGCCCGTGTAGAACAAATAGGGCGAGATAGAAGGGGTTTTTTTGTTGGTTTTTTTTTATTTATTTATTTTCAAAAACTTCCAAACATTTCTGAACATAAGAATGTGATTACATAGTGGGTGTAACTGCAAACCTGAAAATAACCTGCCCCAAAGCAGTTTGACTGCCAGCAGATTCAGTTTTAAACCTGATCCTTTTGAGTAACATGGGTTTACCTGCGTCATCCTCTCGGACAGGGTCCAGAACCACTCGATCTAGATGAGGAGTTTTCCAACGATCAAAGAGAGAGTCATCAGAGCTAATAATTCCTCGAGCATAGCGCCATGACACTCTGAGTGACAAAATAAAGTAATCATGCTTTAAACTCTATTCAAGTTAGAACAGTATTATTAATAATAAGCTGTTTAGACTGGGTTGTTTCTGCTGCCTAAGCAGATTAAAAAAACGATGAACTCTGAACACAGCTGAATAGGACAACAAAACACATTTTTCCTTTGTAGTTTAAGAATTCTTAAAGGTTTATAATTTGTTATTATTTTTACATCTATGTCTCAATTTCTGTCTATAAAACCTTAAATTAGAGTTTAGTCAGAATAAACCATACATTCTTAGAAAAACATCACATATCAAGATTTTCATCTTCAATGGAAAAAACATCAAATACAATCATATTTCTTCAGTCATTACCTCCAGGAGAACTTTCTCATGGCCTTCATGACCTGTCCCAAACAGTCAATGTCCACCTTCTGTCCTGAGGTCACTGTCTTCATCCTGAGTCCACACTGCCAGGAGTCCACACACTCCACCTTAAGAACCCGACACTCCTCTGACACTTTGGATTGAGACGTTTCCTGGAAACAGTCAAAATTAACATTTTCAGTAGGTTCTGGGTTTTTTGAAAGTGTTTGACATAATTAAAATCTTTGTGTTTCTAAAAATAATAAATTATCATTTGTTAATTTTGTAAATGTTGACTTGATATTCGCACAATCTTTTCCTGCTTAAAGTTTCTTCTATACATTTTTTGCAATCAAACTACTTCCACATACCTTGTGCTATTTTAGCCATTCATATATCAAACTTTTTAGTACTTTCAGAAAATGGGTGCTATGACTCTAGGTTTTTGTAACTTTTATACTTTTCAAAATATTTGTTACTTTTAGCTTTTACCTACTGTTATGCCAATTATAGCCTTTAGCTATTGTTTTGCAACTTTTAGCCACAGTTCTGCGACTTTTACCTTTTAACATTTTGATACTTTTAGCTTTTAGCTACCGTTTTGCTCTTTTAAGCTTTTAACTGCAGTTTTTCACATTTTAGCTACTTTATGTTACTGTTTATTTTTCACTTGAGCATCTGTTTTGCTACTTTTAGATTTAGCACCTGTGTTGCTGCTTTTAATTACTGTCTTGCTCATTTTAGCTATTAGCTACTGTTGCTTCTTTTAGGTTTTAGCTACTGCAGCTGCTTTTAGCTTCTAGCTACTGTTTTGCAGCTCTTAGTTTCTAGTTACAGATCTGCTGCTTTTTTGTTTTTACCTTCTGTTCAGCTCATGTTAGCCTCTGCTTGTTAACTTTAACAAGTCAATTTTAGCTTCTCCAAAAAATTTCATCAACGTCATCCCCACTGAATCTTTGCCACAAGTGCAGTTTCTTTAATTAGGACTTTGTTTTCCTTGTTTGAAGTTTTCTGAGGCACAAATTTTCCTGCAAAAAGAATGATACTGAGTAATGATACTAAGTAAAAACAGGGAATCATAAATAATGACAAATAACCATGTTTTAAGTTGTATATCAAAACTAACATACTGTATATATATATATATATTGTTTTAACTGCCCTATTTTAATGGCTCTGCTCATGGGATTCTTGTGTATGAGTCAATTTCCAAAGACCTTTGTGACAATCAATGAGGTAAACACAGGAAAGATAATGCCTGAATTTATTTTTGTAGGTACCTGAGTTTGGTCTTCACTCACATTTTCTTCCATTGCTGTCTTGCTGTCTGTCAGCAAACAGAGAGTTTGAGTTTTCAGCCCTAGCCCACAGGTTGCACTGCAAGGAGAGCTGTCAGTGATGACCTCCACTGGTACTTTATCTATCTCCTCCAGGTCAACTGAGACCAGAAGGTGGAAGAGGAGGAGGTACAGTCTCACAGACCCGAAATGCATTTTTTAAGCTTGATGATAATAAATCTGTGGGGTCAAGATAAGATTAACATTATAATATGATAGTTGTGTTTTTTGTTGTTGTTTAAAATCAGTAATTTAGACATTTTGACCTGTAGTTCTGTGAAAAAGTTATGAATAGTTAATATCTTACCAGCTGTAGACAGACCTCAGTTTGGAGAAATAGTATAATTCTGACCAACATCAAACATCTTAAAACAGCTTCAATCTCAAAAGGTTCATGTTAACATTATTTTATAAACCTTTGCACCATCGTCAGTTTCACATTTCACACTTATTATATAGAATTTTGTGGTTTCTGTAAGTGCAGATATTGGCAGCAGCAACTACTTGGAGCATTTTCAGTGCAGCCAGGAAGAAATTCCAGCAGTAATTAATGTAATATTTTGACAGAATAACCATGCAGTGCAAACCTGATGGTGGTTTAAGGGTTTATAAAATATTGTTCTCATAAACCCCTGTGAAATCTTCCAAATAATTCTCAAAATAATTTTGTAAATATTGTAAAATGGCAGCAATCTTGGCTTTGTTTGTACAAAAAAACTAGGATTAGTGGGATGGGCTAAAATGAAACCAAAATGTTTGTTTTAATCAAATGTGTCATAAGTTCATTGCAAAAAGGAGTGCAAAGCAAATGTTAGTTCAGCTGTCAGAATGAAGATTTGCAAATCCACCCCCACCACTCTGGCAGCATTATTTTTTTCCATCATGTGAATGACAACAGAAGAAAGCTGCTTGGTGATCCCAGAACCACACAGTCACTTTGTCGGCAGTATTGTTGTGACGGTTGTAAATGAAATAAGGAGACAGCTTGTAAAATCTCCCGAATTTTATTTTGTGTGTGCTTTCAATCCAGACGTATAGACAAAACTCTGTTCAGTCTCATTCTTCCTCTGTACAGTATCTTATGTGCTATTTAGTGGTCAAATGTAATAACAGCAACATAAATGCATTCACTGTGTAAACTTCAGAAAACAACACATCTCCCCTGTTACCCAAACAAACATTGTCATTCACGTTAAGCTCACTGGCAATGACTGGTTTGATGTGAGGCATATGGAATGTGGTTGGGTGTGTGACTGATGCAGGATTAAAGATGGACTCTATCTCAAAGGGGCCTATGTATCTGGGTGCAAATTTCTTGGGTGTGTCCTTGAGGGTGATGTCCCTTGTGGAGAGATCTGGCGTTTTTTATCATTTCATTTAAAGAAGACATAAGTTCCCCGAGGTGCAATTTATGGACCTCAAGTTTGGTGGACTTCCACAAACACTCAGTTTTACGACAAAATCGCTTTAACTCACGAATAGTGTCATTGATCCAAGGACGTGGTCTTCCTAGTTACCAAATTAGATTTAACAGGAGCAACCTGGTCTAAAATGGCCTCACAATGACTGTTAAAACTAAGAACACTGTCCACATCATGACATTCCACAGCTTGACCTGGTGAAGGACATTACCATCAATAGCTTGAACTTTGGTTTCTCTGGTACTTTGTCTCATTTTTAACGGGAGAGAATGAGCTAACTCTGCATCCATGAACTCAGAATCAGCCCCAGAATCAACAGCCAGGGGGTTATAGTGACCACGCCTGAAAATTTGGGCCTGGATTGTAACCAGAGAGGATGGTTTCACAGCAATGTTCTGATTAAACAGAGTGCTTGTAATACCAGAAGGGACTGACCTTTTTGTGGAGCACTGACAAAGCTGATGGTCCTCGCTGTCACAGTAGAAACACAGGCCTTTCTTCAGTCTGCAATCCCTCTCTGACGGAGAAAGCCTGGAATGTTCGATTTGCATGGGTTCCTGAGAGGCCTGAGGGGGCGAGGAAGAGCTCCTGGGAATCGAGGTGGTGGGTGACCGGCCATGTGAATCATCAAAACCCTGGTTGACCCAATCTGTTGCCCTCTCTTGCCTCCTTTCAAACAGCCTCTGATCAATCCGGGAAGCTAAAAATTCCAAACCTGCCAGACCCCTGGGTGGGTCCCGGGTCGAGAGCTCATCCTTGATGTTATCATTAAGTCCCTGATAAAAAGCATCACATAATGCCTCATCATTCCAGCCACTACCAGTTGCCAATGCATGGAAGTTGACGATGTACTCATTGATGTGCTTCTTGCCCTGCTTGATCCTCCATAGTCCTCTGGCTGCCTCTCTCTCTGGGGAGATGGGGCCAAACACCCAAATCAATTCCTGGGTGAAGCAATTATAATCATAGCATATTTGAGAGTCTTGCTGCCAATCTGCCGTGCCTCAAATCTTAGCCTTCCCAGTTAATAACAAGATCACATAAGCAACCCTAGCCTGGTCAGACAGGAAAGAAGAGGGTTGTAACTCGAAATAAATCTCACATTGAGTAAGGAAGGTACAACACTGGCCAGGCTCACCTCCAAAATCCTCCGGGGGTGTCAAACAAGGCTTTTGAGAGGGAGAAACCCGACTCTGCAGGGCTGGTGAACACGATTGTGCCGCCGAGACGCTGGAGGGTGCTGTGAAAACTGACAGCTTGGTGAACGAAGACATCATTTCCTGCATGTTAGCCTCTAGCTTGGTGATCACGTTTTCAACACCAGAATGCCATGTGTGGGTGACAGGTCCGTTTTGGCCAGATTATACTGACAAGAACCGCTAGTAGGACCTGGTAATTCAGCCACGATACAGGAGTGAAAAGTTAACATAACTTTATTAAACAACTGAGAGATAGTTATGCTCAGCAGCAGGAACGCCGGCAGTGGCTCTGGGGAGAGAGAGTGGCGTTCAGTGACCCAAACGAAGCACAGGAAGTTGGGATTTACGACAGCGGAGGCACTAACTTGGATTGCCGTGAGCTGGAGAGCGGTGCAGGCCAGCTGGGGTGTCGTGGCCAAGAGGAGTAACGGGCCGGTGGGTAGAATTAGCGATCTCACCAGGTAAGTCACAGGCATAAATCCAGAAACAGAGTCAGACAGGCAATGGTCATTACCGGGGAGGCAGAGAGCGAGAGACTTGTGGTAGGCGAGTGCCCGTGGTACAGGCAGGGGTTGACGTCCAGATATCCATCAGCCAGCAAGAGTCAGACAATGGCAAGGCACAAGGGAGAATCCAGAGAGAACAAGGGCGTGATCGTGGTACAGAGTGTCAGTCAGTCATCAGTCATCAGTCATGCAAGTGCATGGCATGTTCGATAATCTGGCACTGGAGGTGTGGAGGGGAGGAGAATATAAAGGGGAGGGTGCAGGAGCAGTAATCAGGAAAGAGACACAGGTGAACTGGATGAAGGTGATTAGCAGCATGACCTGGCAAAACACAGAGAAACCAGGCATGATCATTACAAGTTGGGGTGGTTTTGGCATCTGATTAGGATGCCTGCTGGATGCCTCACTTAGAAGTTTTTTGGACTTGTCCCACTGGGAAGAGACCTTGAGGAAGACCCAGAGTTCGCTGGAGGAATTATGTATCCTCTCTGGCCTAAGAACGCCTTGGGATTCCCCAGGAGGAGCTGGAGAGTATTGCTGTGGAAAGGGATGTCTGGGTTTTTCTCCTGGAACTGTTACCTCCTTAATCCAACCACGGACAAGCGGTAAAAGATGGATGGATGGATGGATGGATGGATGGATGGATGGATGGATGGATGGATGGATGGATGGATGGATGGA